>WEKX01025675.1:323066-364739 GCA_013390025.1 Pitta sordida | reverse complement strand
GGCACCGGCTCAGGCGGTGTCCCCACGTTCCCCCCACCATGTCGGTTGTTTTTAAAGCCCCGGAGTACGGGGATGGCAGAGGAGAATGGCGCCCTCGGGACGGGGAGGGAGGCGGCCGCCGCCGCCGCGCTCGCGGGTTCGCTCCATCCGCCCCTCAGACTGAAATGGCTCCCGCCTCTTCCTCCCTGACCGGCGAAACACGCCCCGAGCTCTCCTCTCCCGCTCCCGGGGCCGGGTCGGTCTTCAGCGCTGGTTGCTCACGGATGGGGGAGGTGGAGGCGCCGGGGCTGGGTCCCGCCGGGCTGACCCTGAGGGGAACGCAGGAATTTGTGGGGCACGGGCCGGGTGGTGCTGCTGAGAACACGGGGCTGTGATGTGCTGCTGGTCGCGGTACAGGGATGTCCACAACAAAAACCTGTCAGTAGTAATTTAAAGGTTAGTACGGTCCAAAATAAAGCAGTAAGCAAAGTGTTACTTTGCAAACCGACCGTGCCCAAAGCTTCCGTGCTGTGGTAGGAAAAATATCGATCCTTTTCACGTTGTTCTCGGGTTTCACAATAATCTGTTCCTCCCTACTTGTTATGTAGGCAAATAATATAAATGATAAGCAATAACTTTGTGCCAACTTCAGTGGGTTTATGTGTGTCACTTCCCTGTTTCCATAGTGATTATATATGAAGAAATGAAGGCAGTGCTTGAAAAACTCGACCCCTTACTTGTCTAGAATATAGTAAGTTGTCTAGAACCATCTAGAATATCCATGAAGGGAATCTATTAAAGATTATATATACATTTAATCTTCCTGTGGTAGCATCTGCTGGGGCAGTATTACCTGTAGAAATAATGCAGCACTTAAAATATCCCAGCAGAATTATATAAATGCAGCTGCACCCTTGACCTGCCCTGATGGTCTCGAGTGTTGTTTCACCCCTGCTGGGAAGAAAATACTGAGAATGTCCTGTGTGTGGAGTTCAGGGAGCCACTCAACAAGAGAGGCCTTTTAAAGGAATGATGAGCGTTTGTGTGGACTCATAAACCTCTGGCTGTGAAAGAAACAGGACAGAATGAAGAAAGAACATGAATACGTGGTTGGCATGGATAGATTTCCCACTGAGATGACTTTGAGTCAGAATGGAGAAATAATACTACTGAATATTTGTTAAGGGTCTTGAATACTTACTAAGAAAGCTGTTGAATTAATTTATTTTTATTTAAATATTGCTTTTAAGTCTCAGTATATTTGCAAACCTGGGTGGAAAGGATTTCTGGACCTGAGGGAATTCTAGGAAGGTAAGTTATCTTTCTTCACAGGCTTGAAATGGCATCTCAGAAACAAGTGTTTATTTATTCCTGTAATGAAATGAGTGTTATTTCAGATTATCTGGGTATTCAGATCACTTTTAGGGTTCAACTTTGATGACAGTTTTTTACTACAAGGCTTTCCTGGCTTTCTTTACGAAGAAACTTTTCTCATTTCTCTAGTTTGCTGCAAGTCTCATTTTATTCCAGTTGGCCAAACTTCATCCTCTTAAAAAACAACAGCACAGAAAAACAACCAAAAAACCCAGAAAAGGTTTTCTTGACTATAAACTTCAGTCAAGGGACAACTTTAAAAATTGATATTGTTATCTACTCTCTGAAATAGCAAGGAATCTCTCAATCAGGAGAGAGCCAAAAGTTTGCCTGCCTCGTGAGCTCCTGATGACTGACCTTTACAGAGGAGCTTGGAACTTCTGTGTCTCTGAGGATTTTGTTAATCTCTGATTTACCTGATGCTTGAATATAAAGAAAAGCCTGTGAGCATCTTGGTACCTCCTGTCACATGGTTGTGGCAGAGTTTGACAAGCTCAATTCTTTGGCCATTTATTTGCTCAGACTCATGGTTATTTTAGTGCAGTGACAGTCCTCGGTCTGGTGGCCCCTCAGCAGATATTCACTATTTGCCTTGTGTTGTATGACTGGAACAATGAAATTTTGACGTAAGAAACAACCCATCAATTCCTGCATTAAAGAGATTTGTTCACATGGATGTCGCACATAAAGGCGTATAAGGAAAGGAATCCCGTGTTTCCTCCAGTGGAAATCACTGACTTGTTTCACCAAATGAAGGAGGAAAGAAATTTTGTTTCATTAACTTGGGATAAGCAAACGTTTGGAAACACAGAATCAATCCACTCTTTGTGAAACAAGATAGCAGAAATGCAGGAGTGTTGTCCTGCCAATGACCCCTGACTGTACTCCAGAAAACAATCTTAACATTTTATACCATTTAAATCCCATGTACAGTGCTTGGGAAATATCACTTTGGTTACAGTAGGGCTAACAGACATTTCATGTGAGTTCATTTCTCCTTTGTGTGGGTTTAGCCAGCATTAGCCATACTCTTCATGGAATTGTTTGTGCCCCGAACATGAAGCAGCACAGTGAGAGGTACCAGAAGGTCACATTTTGTCACTGACAAAAATTTTGGAATGACACTAGGATTTCTTGTGGTACTTTGGCTTTACATCTCATTAAGCTTTCTAGGGGAGCCGCAACTGAAAACTTGCTCCTCAAGGACCAGGTTCATGTTCCCATCAGGCAGAAGATGCCAAGAAGACCCTAAACAATGTCTGTGCTACCAGAGAGAGGATCCATGGCCACTACATGTGTGCACCTAATAAACTTCAGATATTTCCCAAAAAGACAATCCCAGTGAATCATGAGCTCTTTAGTGAGAGTGAACATAATTATACATTTATTAACAGGGGTAACAGATGGACTAGCTGATTTAGCAGCTGGGTTTCCAGTCATTACTCATGCAGATTGCAGTAAGGAATGATGTGTCTAAAGAAAGCTGTAGGAGCTGACACCTCCTGAAACTGAGCTCCAGCTCAGCAATCCCTGCTCACTAATATTGTGGCTGAAGGGATGGTGCAGTTTGCATTAGGAAATCTCAGCAATCTCCTTTTAGAAACCTCATAGCATGATTTGAATTAGCCATGAAATGATCATGTACTTCACAGGAAACCTGGAAGATTCCAGAGTCCCTCTCCTGCATTTGCAAGTCTGGTGTGAGAGCAGGGACTGTGTATTATTTAGTTGTCACCAGTAGCAAGGAACAGTCCTGGTAAACAGGCAGAGTTTGCTCACAGTGGGTCAGGCAAGGATCAAGATGATTTCTTGGGGTGTTGTTTTTCAGTTCATCGGTCCCAAAGGATCCTGCCTGAACAAAAGGACACTTCCTCAGATGTAGGAGAGGATGGAAAAAATTCTGGAAAACCTCCAGGGGAGAAAGAAAGTCCAAATTCCAGGAGTCCCATGCTTGTTATTTAGATGCAGTCAGGGTTTCATTAATGCTAACTTACGCATTTTTGGTCATTCCACTGAAATTACGATTTAAACAAACTAAACAATAAGATTTTTTTAGGATGTGTGTTTTAATGGACTGAGAACTGGCTTTGGGTTCTCTAGTATCTCAGTGTAATCTGAAATCCACATTATGATGACTTTAGTGCACTGGACTGCTAGGCTTGCTTTGTCATCCTTTTTTATAGTCATGTTACAACTTTGTTACACTGTGACAGGTATTTCTATTCTTTGTAAATGGAGTCAAACTTCTGTTGTGAACTCAATGATGTCCCTGTTGAGAGAATTGAAAGTACATCCAGACACAGAATTTCCCCTCCCAGTTGTGGGTCTGTCTCACTGTGTGGTTGTGCACTGGGCCAATAAGGAACATTTTCAAAGATGCACAAATACTCAAGTGCCAAACACTATGGAAGGCCAGAGGGATTTAAGCTGCTTTAGTTGATTTAATTGTCCCACATGATACTCAGAGTTGTGTGGAGGATGTGGGGTGGCTGGCTGACTCACTGGTCTGCAATGTGTGCACAGCTTTGTGGCTTGTCCTTCCCAGCTGCCTGGAGCACAAATCTCCCAGGAGTGGTCCTGCGTCAGTTTTGCATAGTTTGGTTTCTTAGCCTAAATTCTCTCATTCCCAGTTAGATTTTTTTCCTTGATGACATTAATTTGTTAAGCTGTTTATGACGAATTTGCTTGAGGGCTGTTTTATTTTTAAAGAAACAGCAAAGTTGTGTGAGTTTAGTATTTTCGGTTCATTAGTTCACGTACTCTTAGAGTTTGGAGCTTAAATTCAGACTTGTAGTGACCTTCTCACCTTCAGGTGAGATTTGAAGTTCTCTGTTATGTAGTGCTTATTCTGAAATAATGAATTTCTCTCTGAATTTTTCAGAAAGAAGGTTTCTCTTTTGTGCAGTGGGAAAGGTCTAGTAAACTGCTGCTGAAGGAAGTGGCAGAAATGTTCTGGGCCCTCAGAGGAACCCAGGAGTCTGAGCCCTGTCTCGGAGAGTCAAAAAATCTAAAGAACTAAGGGAAGTTAAACACTACTTATTTTTATAGCAGGTATATATAGTTTCATTCAGTGGCTTTTGAATTTGTGAAAAATTTCCCATTTACTTCAGTTCACATTACATTGAGCTTTTAATAAAAAACCAGGGCTAACTTTAGGGAATCAGTATTTCATTTCTTGGAGGAAGTATGTAAATTCCTGTTAATGCTTTAAATGAGTATGAAGTAAGGAAAGGATCATATGGGATCACTTATGGTGGTCTTGTAATTTTAGTAGAAATTCTGGTAGTAAGAAGAATGTTGGCACAATAAAATCCTAACTCAAATACTTGAAATGGAAATACACTTTTCTTTCTATGATTTTTGTAGTCGTTCAGTTCTCTGCAGCTATAAAACTCAATAATTACAATTTCAGGTCTTGAATATTCTCCTTGATTGAGCAATTAAGTCCTTTGTTGTAGTTTTCAAGGCTTGTAGTCAGTCCCAGGACATAAAGTTGGCTTAGGTGTGTTTCTTTGTTGTGTTAAGGACTCCCAGTGTGACCACAGACATGTAATTTTAGCACTAACATTGAACAGAGGATGTTTATTAGAGTCTTACCATTGGCTTTTATTAGAATGAGAGCTCTTGTTGCACTTGAGTTTTCCCCTCTGTAAAGTGAAAGCTTTTGCTCCGAGGTTACGTGTGGGCAAATGTTTGAAACACGTGGGGGTCAGTGATGGCAGGAGGCCTAGAAATGTCTGATAGAGGTTACAAGTGCTTTAGGGCAGAGTTTGCTCTTTCTGTTACAAACGTGAAGAAGGCTGAAGATGAACCAGGTGGCAGCTGCTGATACCATCCTGACACAGTAGTGGTTGTGTTTATTTTTTAAGTCAATTCTGCACCACCATGAAATAGTGCACATCATGCTTTTCTGTGAGACTGTCTGCAATGAATATTTTTTTTCAGTCCTGAGAGAAAGGTACATATAAGCCTGTGCATTATTTTGCAGAAAACATTTTTCCTTCTGCTACTAATGGTTGACCATCTGTGCACATTATTTATTCTCATGATTATTCAGATGTGGAATCCATTGGCATTGCTTGAAGTTTTTAATTGCTGATTCTGGTTGTTTGATTTTTGGAGCAGCCACTACAGGTGACCCCCACGCTCTGTTTCATTTGAGTGCTTTTCCTTATTGATAATGAACATTGAGTATTGTAGTCTTAGCAGGAGGAGGTAATGCACATGAAGCAAGACCAAGACAAAAACACCAAAAAAGCCAAGCAGGTCTTTTCATTTTTACGGGCTAAATTCACAGCACCAGTTTGTGACAAACAAAGGAATAATCTCTAATGTATGTTTTAGTTACACATACCTTGATAGGTGCTCTGTGTCTTCACTGATGGGAGCAAGACACATGACTCTGTCCTTCCTCATCCAAATCACAATTTTGGGCATCAGAGCAAACACATTGTGCTTTTCAGAGTGTGTGTGCAGTGCTGTGAGTTGTGAGGGCTCCTCTCAGATTAGCGACTACAAATGCCAGGGTTTTATCAACTGATACAATGTTGCACAGAGAACTTTGCTGTGAGTGTCTTTGTTCAGAATACTTAAAACGTGTGTGTCCCGAAGCAGCAGGAGTGAGATGTCACAGAAATTACTTCATTGTTCTTTAACAGAAGCTCTTTCTGTCCGTATTCAGCCTTGTCTGTCAACTGAATTCTCTTGCTCCTCTATCAAAGCATTTCAATCTTCAAAACTGTATTTTGCAGTTTACAGTTTTTTACAGCATGTAAAAGCGAACAATAAATACTTTGTCATTGATTAAATGGGCTGTACAGTCAGAAGTATTACCTCAAGGTAAATCTTACTTTCCACACACTGGAAGCTTCCTACTCAGCTTTATTTTTCATAAGAAAATTGAGACCATTCGTTTCTGAAGGTAACTACAGCTCAGATTCCCCAAGTTTTGATCTGTGACTGATACTGGCTTAATGTGGAGCTGTAGATAAGTAGATTCAGCTTTGTGCCCTTCTTTTATCTGTTTGTACAATGGAAATTATCATCTGTCTTTGAAGAATCTCTTAGAATGTAAACTGTTTAGTGCTGGGACTGATTGCTCTGTGTGCTTTGCTTCAGCCTGCAAAGAAGTCAGCTCTGGGGGAGGAAAAGTTTTTAAATGTTTTAAAAATAATCATTGTCATTTCTTTAATAATTTTGTTTATTTGTTTTCTTAATTATTTTGAGTTTGGTGGGGGTTTTTTAAATGAAAAATGTGACTACGTATTGAAAGGCTTTTCTCTTTAACAGCATTACACACTCAAGCTTTTGTCCTGGTTGGGTCTGAGCTGTGTGCCCGTGCAGCTGAAGTGCCAAGTGCTGCTCACTGTGGCCGTCCTGCTCTGTTCTTTGGGGCTTGTGTTTAGTGCTATGGAGCCTCTGTGGGCCAGTCCTTAGCCCCAATTGTTTGTACTTTAACCCATCCCAGAATGCTATTATACAGTGTTTTGCATGCTGGCTGAATACTGCCAGGTGAGACAAAAATTAACATGTGAGCTGCTGGGTAGTAGGGAATTCATTTTTTTCCTCTCAGGTTGCTCCCAGGAACAGCTGCCTGCATTTTCCTGAGATCCACTGACACAAGCAAGCAGGGACAGGGACTAATGCGTGGCCAGGTCAGGCTGCAGGTCATCCTGGTGCTTTAGGTAAGGGTTATTGTGGCATTGCTCCTGCTAATCCAGGACATGCACTTTAACATGTCTTGTCACAGCAACTGGCAGTGCCCAGAAACCTTTGTTCTTTACACAGCAGGAGAGAGAAATGCAAGTTCATGCTGAATTGCAGGAATATATTGATTCATTTATTTCATGCATGGAATGAAAGTGATTCATTATCATTTACTGACAGTTTTTTGGCAATAAATAAATAATGAAAATGTATGTGCCTCTCTTCAAAGTACTTTTATCTTGTGCCAGGTAGTTTAATTTAAGAGCTTATTATACTAATTGTTTCTGAGTCTTAAGGAGTTGTTTATTTGCTGTCATACTTACTTATATACTTTATATATATATATGGTCATATTTATTTATAGCTCGTTCTTCTGATTAATTTAGAAGTAGCAACATCAGGAAAATCCTAATTTCCAAGCAGGCAGGTACTATGGTACTCAGTAACCACCCGATTACTGATATTTTTCTGTGCTTGCTTCTTTGCCCTCTGTAGCTTGTGTTACCATTTCTAAATGTATTATGATATATATTTTTCCATGGCTTACAAGACCATGAGACCTTATATGTCACTACTGCTTTTATTTTAGAAAACCACTGACTTCATTTATAGGTTAATAACAAATAAAGAAAGAACTCAGTCAAACTCAGGACTTCATTTGGATGTGATACTTTGTGTATCTTTACCTTAGAGTTCTCCTTTTTCACATTTGTGTCTGGGGAAGATGAGTTATCACAAAGATTGTTTTGCAGCAAATTACCCAAAAGGATTCTTTGATTTCCTTTACTATCATTCATTTGCATTGCTAACATTCAATTCTTCAGGGAATACAACTTTGTAACTGCAGGAGCTCAGTTACTTTCTGAAATAATTTAGGAATTGTGTTTTTTAATTTACATCAGATCAAAGTTGTCTTTGCTAATTTCCTGGGAAAACAAACTGTGTATCTTTATGTAGAAGGAAAGAGAGAGAAGTGAGAACTGTAAAGGATTGCTGCCTCAGAGCTGCTGTTGCCATAGAGCTGCTAACGAGGAAAAAAACTGCAGCATGGATTTCTGGTGCTGCTGGAGGTAAGATGAGGGCACAGTAAAGACTGTGGGAGGGGGAGGGGAGGCGAGGGAGAGGGAGGGTGAAGAGGAAGAAAGTCTGCGTCCTTGCTGTCTAAAAAAGGAAATTCGGTGTCAGTGCTCATGAGCAGAACTGCTGGTGCAGAAGAACAAAGCTATCTCAGTTGTTTAGGGTAGCAGAGTGATGAGCAAGCAAGCACACTCCCCTGCTTTCAGGAGGAAATACTGCAGAGAAAGGAGGGAGAAGAAGAATGTCTTTTTCGTTTAGAAAATACTCACTGCTGCTTCAAGGTAGCTGCTTTTTGATACTACTTTGGCATTAACGTTGTTACCCTGGGTAAAGAAATCTGTGAAAATCTCAGTAGAGAGATAAGAAGAAAAAGTGGTGGTGAAAAATTCAGCATAACATTGAGCCAATGAATTCTGTTTATATGTATTAAAATATGTCAGTTATTGCATTCAGCTGTACAGTGCTTTGAAACTTCAAAATGCAAGTGAAAATAGTTTTTTGAGGTAAGATTCTTGCAATATATTGATGTGTTATCAGCCTTTTATCAATGATCTGTCATCTTCTGTTTTATAAGTAAAGGTCTTTTGAGTAGAAATGTATAAATAATAAATGAAAAAATATATAAAATACTCAAGAATACTGACTACAGAACTGACATCAGACATGCATTCTGTGGGATCTCTTTAAATGGATGAGTTTTTCAGCCTAAAACTCTTCAAGATCATTGCAGAATTATCTGGAAAACACTCATGCTAAAGCTGCTGCTGCTGTTTCTACATCTGTCTAGCACGTTACATATTTTTCCTATCCTTCACCTGCTCCTCCTCTCAGTCTCTTGTCTCTTTCCAAGGCAACTTGAACCCACGTGCCCTGCACTGCCAGCCTGGCACACCTGCCATGTTTGAATAGTGGGGCCTTGAAGAGAATAAACCAAACTGCAGGCAGATAGCACTGTCTTAGCTGTGTTGATACTCCTATGTTGATATTGCTTAACTATGTTTGCTGTGTTATCAAGCGTGCTTGGATAGAACAGCCCTTTCTCACAATTTCTTGTTTTGCACTTTATCACCATTTTTCAAAGGCTGTTTGATTATTTTCCTGGAGTCTGTTTGCAATTTGGGTCAGAGTGATTTTTTTTTTGCCTGTAGCAGCCTAGTAGTTTGATTGAGATTTGGCAATTCAGGATGTAAATATTAGGGATTCAGATTTGGGGTTTTTAGTTTTGCCATCTCTCACTATGAAATTCCTTGAGATTATTGAGTTTAGCTCATACATGCCATTTGCCAGTCATGAATGGCACTGGTTCATCACTCATGAATACATCAGTTTCCTTTTCCAAGGTATGTCACAGAGAATTGGATGTTTGAATGTATTTTTACTAGTCAGACTCGTTTGGTGATTCAGACTAGTTTTGTCAGACTCATTAGCTGCAGACAGCTCTTCTGCAGTCTTCAGAACCATTCTTTTTATTTACTGTGGTCCCCCATACACCGGAGGTTAATGACATCCTGTTAAGGTTTGCTTGGGTCCTTGGAGCTGGTGCATGTGAAGACCAAGTGTTAATCCATGACTGAGGCACCCCCTGGCAGTACAAGTGATGGTGATTTAGTTCAGTGTCAGCAAGGGTTTAGTCACCTTCTGCTCTGAACAATCGTTAGCGCCCTGCTGAGTGAATAATTGTGGTAGGATTGAATTCCACAGAACATTAGGTGCCACATTTCAGAAGAGATCATTGAACTTCTGGGTCAAACCAGTTTGGGTTCTTCAGGGAGGTGAGGTGATTGTTCCAACAAGTGTGACTGTATAATAAACACCACTCTGTGGAGTAACTGTTAAAGAAGGAATGGATGGGTCTTATGCACAAACAAAATTTGGTTGCCATGGATAACTATTTAGTGGAAGGTTAGTGTTGCAGTTTAAGATCAGTTTAATAGTTCTCCATTGGCAGTAACAGGTGGCCAGAAGCACAATGTTGCTGAATGACAGGTTATTCTCATAAACGTGCAATTACAGTAATCCCTTGCTACTCTGCAGTTCACCATTTGCAGCTTCAATACACCGCAGCTCCCCCTCATCCTTTACCAGCTTGTCCTAGGTTAGAACAATACCCTCCAGGGAAGATGGGAACCTTCCTGGAGTGCAAAGGGAAAAAACCTCCTTATCTACTTTGCTATACCTTTCAAATCAAAGAGGCTTTCGGTCAAAAAATGTAGAAGAAGGAAGCAACAATTATTTACTTTTATATATACATATACAAAAGAAAAAATAATAACAAATAGTAACATAATGGTAACAAAGTGAAAAGAAAAAAAACCCAAACAACCAAAAGAACACTCCAACCCCGCCCCAGCACAGCCACCAGGGGCTGAATGGCCCATCAAAAGCCATTAGCTCTCCAGCCAAAAGACAAAAGGAATCCTCCATCCACACCCTGGGTGAGGAATTCTGCCTTTTGCTTAGTTGGATTAATTTCTCCCTTCCTCAGAGTTTAATAATGGCATGGTAGTTACGGAAAAATTAAGTCTAACCCATGACAGAGCTTTACCCATCTTGGGGATTTCGTTTATCACGGCATCTTTCTGGAACCAACCCCCTGCGATATTCGAGAGGTTACTATAGGATGAATATTTATTGGGTTCATCTTACAGGTTGATAGTGGCTAAAATGTATTTACAGTGGAAAAGAGCAAAGCTACAGTACTGCTGGTACAGAAATATCTTGAGTGGAGCGCACTTACATTATAACCTTCATATTGATGCTGTTCCTGTGCCAAACTTGCAGCTACAACCAACAGATCTATCAACTCGAGTCAAACTTTCAGAGCCATCTTGGTTGTCTTATGATAGAAAAGTAACTCTGAAGAAAGAGGTGATCTTGTAGTTTATGATGGTTTGCCTGCTTCTTTCACCTGGTTTATATTGTGGGAGCGATCAAGAGAATAAGGAAGTATGGCAAAACATTACCCACAACATTCTAATCTCTGTATTTGGGCCAGGAAAAAAAGCTGTTAAGCCGCTAGTGCTGCTGTGGTTAGTGTCAAGACCTGCACCAATTCTCAGAACACTGTAAAATACAAGAGCTACTTTGAAGGTTAATGCTGCCCGTAATTACTTTCTGAGGTGTGGCACTGCTCAGTGTCCACCTCAGCCACTTCCTGATAATATCAGTTTTCTACACCATAGACTGACTGAGTGTTCTGATGCCTGATTTTTGAAGTGCTGAGTTCCCATAATGCTATTTAAGGTTAATGGGAGCACAGACTTCTCAGCAGAATTTAAAATCGGGCCTCTGCACTCAACCAGGAGATTTTAGTTTAGCAGTCACAAGACTGCTTAAGTGATCAGTCTGAATTCTAGATTCATTGTGGAACTGATTTTTTTCTTTTGCAAAGCCTGAGCTATGTCTCATTATACCCTTTTGGGTTTTTTTTATCTGTGAGCATTACTATTCTTTTTATTTAATATACAGCTACCAGAATAGCTGGCATGCATAGATGCATGCACAGAATTCAGCTGTAGTAGATTTACTTCTACATTCTTCTTCTTCTACAGCTTCTGCTGGCATGCTTAAGGGTTAGAATAAGGAATAAAACAATGCTCCTTCACATGTATCTGGTGGATTTTTCAAGGTACTAAACTATAGCGTTTTGAACATGTAGGTCAAGGTCTTTCTTTAAACATGCTGTAGCTCCTGTTGATGTTCTGTTGGTGAGCATTATGTCCCCAACTTGAAATCAATAATCCTCAATTCTTGTCTATCCCAGCTGTTTGAGGTTTTTCAATAGTAATCTAAGTTTCAGTTAAAACCTCGTTTATTCTCTGCCATACTCGAATTTGGTCCCTTGTTTTCCACTCGCACCATTATTTTTTTCGTTTCAAGCCAACTGGTCTGTTATAAGTATGTCCAGTTGGAAGGTGGAGAGGCATCCACCAAATTCATACACTGCTTCTCATAAATATATTTTGGTTCTTCAGTTTTAAAACAAATACAGTTCTTTGGCATAACTCTGGATTCTGCAGGGAATTCCCATTCTCTGTGTCTCAGTTTGAACTGAAACAGTAAGTACGTAACTTAATGCCTAATTTTCAACCCACAGATCAGCACAGTCAGTATTCACGGTAGAAAACAATCACTCTCAGGTTTCTGATCTCTTTCACTCCATCCAGGCAGGAGTTACTCCTCTGGAGCTTGTGGTTGAGTCTTCACTGAGCAGCAGATTGAAACCAGCCCAGGAACAGCAGGATTACAACAATTCACCATAGCAAGATGCCTTCCCCAGTTAGGCAAACCTTCACTCTTTTCTCTTTAAAGCATCCTTCCTCTTATTTTAGAATGCAGTAGAAATATTGTGCTATTAATGACATTTTTCCTAAGCTGGATTTTCCTAATGCAGTCCTGTAAACACAGCAGCAATAACAGTTGTGTGTGAGTAGCTGGTTACAGACTTGAAAATATCTATCCCCACTGTTATTTTTTGAGAATATTTGAGGAATTTGTATATTGGATTTGATACAGCTCTGTCTACATGGCAATGACCACGTAGGGGTGTAATTTTTACTTCTGTAGCCTCTTAGACCCATTTTATTCTCAGAGCTGATATTCCTAAATCAGGAGCAATTGTCTTGCCAGCTGAGAGACCTGAGAAAACAAGGAAGGAAATGGGTTCTTACATCTTATCAAACACCAGTGTTCATTATAAATGCTCCCCATGTTCTGATGTCAGATGTTTGCACAGCTCTCTCCCATGGCTTGTACTGTGTCAACATAGCACAAGAGGATGATTGGAACTGCTGAGTGTGATTAAAAGGTCATGTCTAAATTATGGCAAAAATCCAGTAGGCCATCCATAGTAAAGCTCAGGAATTTTTCACATAGTCAGTTAAAATATATATTTTGTCCCACTGTCACAAGTGGAATGAACAAGAGAAGAGAGCACATTAAATTCAGACAGTTGCAGAATGGCCATAACATGGCTCTGGATGTCAGTGGTATCATGAGCAGAGGTTTCATTCAGACGTGTTTTCATATCCCAAACTCCTAGTTCCAATTATCTGCATCAGTAAGAACACAATTTCGCTGGTGCAGGAGTAGCCCTTCTGTTTTATGTTCATGAAATTACACTTGCAGCGTTATTTATACACCTTGCTCATAGTAACTGGCAAACTTCAGAGCTCTATTGCTAGAGCTGAATATTTAAAACAGATTGCACAGACGGGGTGTTTTTATCTACAGCGTTACTCACCCAGACGAGACGCCGAGTGCTAAATCTACTAAACCTTTCCTGGCAATCGCAAAACTGACAAAATTTGGAGATCATAAGCCCTGTGTCAAAAAATGTGCCATCTGCTGGCCCAGGAGGAAAGTACTGGTCAGGCGCTGTGGTCCCTGGATAAACTGCGCCAGCCTGATTCCAGCAGCAGGAGAAGCCGGGAGTCCTGCGGCTGAACCAGGGCTGGTCAGTAGTTTTCTGACAGCAGATTCTTCCATCTGAAAATGCTGAGAGCACGTGAATGAGAAATTGAAATGTTCTGTTCTAAAAATATCTGAACATTCAGTTTCAATGTTTTTAGACTGGAAGATTGATTTTTGTTCTGGAATTATTTTTTTTAAGTAATTATTTTTGTAAATTATAACAGCAAATTGAAATTGTCATCTTAGTATTAAACATTAATGAAACTTCACATCATCACTGTAGCACATGGTAAATGACCCCTCAGTCTGTCCCACTACTCAGGATCATGTACAGATGATTATCTGTGGGGGGAGTACATCAGGGATGTGACAACCTTTGCATTAAGATCAGCAAGATCAGAAATGGGAAGAAAACTTTCTTTTTCTCATCTTTCTTTCTTTTATTGTAATTTTGCATTAATTTCTTAAATAGCTACACTGATTTAAAGAAAAACTTCTTTGAACTCATGCTCTTTTTAGTAATGCAGCATACAGAGGGTTTCCATATACAGTCAAAGCCATACCAGTCAAAATTCAGAAAAAAGTATTAGAAACAGAGAACTAAAGATTACTCTCAAGGCTTTCCTTTGTTGGGCTTTGTAAGTTTAGTACTTATCATGTGACAAAAAGAGAAGATACTCTTTGCATTGTATGCTGCAAGGAAAGGAATGAAAAAAAAAAGGCAGGGTTTGATTATTTTTGCATCTTTCTTTAAAATGGGCCTCCAGCTAGGTTGTGTGACTTCTGAAAGATTGGTCACAGTTTTCAGAAAGAAAGGAAGTAAAGCAGTTCTGATTGTATATTTATCAGCACTCACGACACATACGTCTGTCTCTCTCTTTCCATTCATCCCTATATGGCAGCCAAGTACACCGTGTGAAAAAACTTGTTTAGATGCACATAGCCAGGCTGAATTTATACTTACAGGGACTGTTTCTAATTTTGTACTTCACGATTTTTAAAAATACATTTTAATGAAGCATTTCGTGCAATCAGGAAAAAAGGAACCAGGCACTGGAGAGGAAGGTGTGCCTACGCTGTCAGGGAATCTTTAGATTCACGTAGTATGAGTTCAGTTCTGTGATATGTTGGGGACAGTCCTGCCACAATCAGAGAGGCCCTCCTACTCATCTCTTGCTTTTTAGTTTTGCTCTTACCTCCCCTCTTCAGTTTCTGTCCTTTTTACCTCTTTGGCCATGGTACCTTCACTCATGTCTCCATCCCATTCACTGTTTCAATTTTTGCCACTGGTTTGCTCTTTTCTTTTTTTCACCTTCTCCATGTCATTTCTCCTTGCCTCTGTCCTTTCCACTTCTGTGTCTTCTGCCCTTTCCTTGTAGCTATCTTCTCTTTCAAGATCATCCTGATTCTGTTCATCCATCTGTTCATTCTCTGAGTGGAGAACGTCCAGTTCTTCCGACTGTCTGACTTCACCTATCTAGTTCTCCCTCACCAGGGAGGTGATGGCTGTAAAAGCACAGCCCATGGAAGAACCCTTCTCAGCTGTTGAGTATATTGTTGTTGTTCAGTCTGGAGAAGAGGAGGCTCAGACGTGACCTCGTTGCTGTTTACAACTACCTGAAGGGAGGCTGTACTCGGGTGGATGTAAATCTCTTCTCTCAGGCTGCCAGCACCAGAACAAGATGGGTAGTTAGGTTATTAAAAAAAAAAAAAAGATGACATGACCCTGAGATTAGCTTAGATAGATAAAACATGGTTCTCATAGCACCAAGGCTATGGGTTCAATCCCTGTGTTGGCATTCACTTGGGAGTTGGACTCGATGATCCTTGTCGGTCCCTTCAAACACAGAATCTTCTGTGTGATTCTGTGATACAGCCTTGATGCCACAGAATCCCAGAAGCTGGGATGAGCAACTTCAGAGGATTGCTGCTGTGTTGGGGGATACTTACACTGGGGTTTCAAGCAATGTGGTCTTTCGTAACAGTATCAGTGAAGTGTTACTTTTTGTAGGACCTTATCCTGTCAATAACAGGACCAAGTTCAAACTGGTGAACTGAACTTGTATTAAAGTATTTATTTATTTATTGCTGTGTGTTATTTTCTTTTTAGATCCGTGTTATTTGATCCATGCAGAGGGAGAACATATTTTAGTTTATAAGAAATATTTGGTGCTTTTTAGCTAATATATCCAACCAAAAGCTCAATTTACGGAAAATACGGAATAGAAAATTCAGTCCAGTCTCAAAGTTATGCACAACATAATAATGGAAGAAGGCAAACAAATTTTAGCTGTCTCAAGAGTTTGTAATTTTGTTATCTGACCTGTCATATTTGTGCATGTCTTCCACACGACAATCTGTCATTTCTACTGTGCAGTTAACGTAATATGTATAGGGAATGATAAAACTGCCTTATTTAGGATTCACTCAGCTGTCCCTGTTGTCTTATCCCACAGAACAACCCGCTAGTGATAGACTGGTGACAGTATTAATTTCTTTAAAGAAATCAAATAGTCCTATAAAGGTTTCTTTATACTTTATTTCACTCCAGTAATTTAGGGAAATATTTCACATATCTGAGAGAGGCTTCCTTGCTCTTCATTATCTTGCTTTTGTTTTACCCATATTTGGTTGAGATTCTTCATTTAATCTGCAAAATTCTTTCTGCCATTGTTTTAAATATATACAGTAAGATTTGATGCAGTGATTCACTTTGTGCTTATAGCAACTCGAGGCAGATGAGTAACACTGATTTGCATATTTGCAAATATATGCAAATACACAGTATTGCCATATGGTCTTGGGTCCCCAGAAGTGCTGGTGACCTAATTGAGTATTTCAGTTAACAGAATAGGAGTTTTTGCCTCTTCACATTTTATACATTTAAAAAGCCACTATTTTTCTTACTTTCTATGTATCATTTCTGAAAAAGATCCCACAAGGTTTGAATTATTGTAAGGCATCTGCAAGACTAAACTCTTCTGCTTGGTTTTCTGTTGCCGGATTGCTGTCTTCTGGTGCAGAAGGCAAGAGATCCTCATTTGTGAATTCTCTGGAAAAGCTAGAAGGGGCTGGAGGGTCCATAATTTGTTTCCATGGTTTTCCAGGACATCTGGGCTGAGGAGATTCTGGGTGATCTGGAAATCCATTAAATAAAGAAGTGTCAGGAAGAATTAGTGGCTCTGCAGGTGTACTGCTTTCCTTTCTTGAAACCCCTGGATTAACCAGTTCCAGTGCTGCTTCAGCACCGGATGATGGGAGGGTTTCATTTTGATTAAACCCCCTTTCATTGGACTCCTCAGAAGATGTGGGGCTTGGATGTTTATGTTTACAATTTTTACTGTATTTTTTATAGCCACACCACTGGCCAGTTCTGCACCCACAACCAATTTCATGCCAATGCCTTTTGTTGGACCCATAATCCTTTTTATTTCCATGCCTGTGCTTATGCCCATGTTTATGCTCAGTTTCACCTTCGCCTTCTGGGTCCTGTTCATCCACTTTCCTTGTTTCTTTACCTGGTGTTGGACTCTGTCCTCCAGGGGGCGAATGTAGAGTACTGCGGAAAGGTGTGAACCCGGGAGGCCTTCTTAGAAAGAAATCCTAAAAAACATTGCAGTAATAGCCACATTTGTTACATGCACAAGGACAATTGCTTCAGATTTGGGAGATTCAGAAGGTGGCTCATTGCAGTGTATGAATCATTTAGCAGATGTTTAAAGTAAACTAAACAATTCTCTCTTGTGATAAGCATACAAACATAAACATCCTCCTAAATAACTCTGGAGTATTTCTGCAGCTGTATGTGTAGAAAGAAAATTTCTACATGACTGAAATTCTGCCAGGTAAGGAGGGCAATAGTACTATAGAGAGCTAAATACATCCAGTGGTTTTAATTTATGAACAATACAGTCCATTTCCAAGAATAAATGTCCCTGCCCTTGTTAAACAATTCCATGTATAAAACCATTTTATGCTAATGGCTAATGCATCTCCGAGTAGTATCAATGGCAGAATATACAAAAGATCTGTGTAACTTTGATATATAAAATGTAACTATCCAAATTTTTGCCTGTAGATTTGACATGCTTTTCAGAATACTGCCTGGAAATAATACACACGGGTTAAAGCTGGTAATACCAAACATTCAGTTGTTATTGAGTGATCTCTACTTCCCCGTCCCTTTCAGCTGGAAGACAAAGACTGAATTCATGGTGTACTGTTACTGTCCAGCATGAATTTAATTTCTCTCCACCAAAGTCTCAGATCATTATCTATCTGCAAATCAGAGTTATGTGGGAAGGGGCTAGATTTAAAAGTTGAAGTGGATACAACATTGTAGTGAAAGTAGAGAGGAAAGACATTAGCTGATACATAATGAATGAATATGTAGTTATGAAGGTGCTGAGCACAGTGAAGTTTTTAATTATGAGGGCAGGTTTCTCTTTATTCAGGGTAGTGTGGGAGTCTCTGCATTTATTTAAAAACCTGTAATCATCAGAAAGTTCTGATAGTAAAAAATATTTCTATTCCATTCTAAGATTTTCAAACTGACCCATGTTCAGGCTTTGTTAATTGTGGAGCTGAGTAGGATGAAATTGAAAGATCCTCCTGCAGAGATTGACAACTGTGGCAGGCGATCTGCCACTCAACGGGTATGAAAAGGTTCACAGATGCTTTGGAAATCTGTGGGGTATAATTATTATGTTGCCAAACACATTTTTGTCCCGATTTTTAAACCTAGTATGAATAGTAGTTTGAAGGAGCCAACAGGACTTGATACTTCAGAGCTTAACTGCCAATGCAGAGGAGCAGCCAACAGGCAGAGCATTCTCCCTGTGCTGGTGCCTTTGTTGCTGTGTTTCATCACTTTGGTGACGCTGTCTCACCTTGTGGCAAAACTGACTGCGATGTAACAGGTTGCTCAGGTTAGAAGGTGAGAGGGAGAAGTGTGGAATTACTAAGGTTATTAAAAGAACTGTGAATTCCTTGGGTTTAGGTACCAAATATGAGACAATTTGAAATAGATAAGGAACTTAAGTAGAGCACAGAACAAAGGCAGTCATACCTCGAAATTCATGGATTACGGGTTTCCTGGGGGTCCCGCGAATCACCCGAACCGCAAACCCCACGAATACGGGAACCCGGAAGCTCCAATACAAGAGCTCTGACTGTATTAAGATGATGGGTAATGAAAAGGAATCATACCACTCTGTGTTCTTCAGAGCAGTTAATCCTGGGGAAGATTTTATTCTCCCATGGGATCACATAAATTTGTGCTTCACATAACAGTGATGCCTGTTGACAGAACAAACCCAACACATTAAGGCAACAAAACATCAGACACAAAGGAGAGTTGTACCTGAAAAAAGAACTTTACCCAAACATTTATGAAATCTATCTTAATTATGGATGTTTCTGTATTTTTGAGGTTATAGTATGCCGGCGTGTACACTTTAATTCAACTTTGGATTTGAGATTAGGTCTGGAAAATTGGATTTTTATCACCAGCACTTTTAGAGCATTAACTGTTTGGTTTTCATGATATTCCTAAGAAATAATGTTTGTTGATTATATTTCTCTAACTGAAAATTGGGAAATTGAAATAGAAAGGCATTTTTAAATTTTTTATTTCCTGATGTACCAACCAATTTTAAAATCTTGCAGGTAAGCACTGTTGGGAAAAGAGAGGGGAGATAAAGCCCTCCTTCCCAAACAACTTGCCAATGGTTTCTGGCCCTATTAGCATTACTTTCCAGTGTCCAGAACACATTTTCCCAGTGTCAGCAGCATGCACTCCAGAAACGTTACTTCTTTGCACACAGGTAACACTCCAGTCTCATGTTTTCCTTAGCTGCAAGTCCACAGAGTCAGGAATATTACAGCTCTTTCATGATGCTGCAGCCTCTTCAACTCCTTTCTTTGGTTTCTTATTATCAAAAGGAAGTTCCTTCACCTTTGCACTGATCTACAGCTGGAGTGACTCAATTTAAGGTTCAGGGTTTCCTAACATGTTACTAACTTGGGTTACAAGCAGTGAAAGATGCCTTTCTTGAAACAAAAGTTTACTGAAGAGGTAACAGAACTCAGGATGATTTTACTTACTTTTACAATTTCTGATGCAAATAAATGTGTCCATTAGGAACATTACGGTTGGCAACATCATCCTTACTTACTCTGTCTGATGTGGCTACGCAGTCCTCATGAAGTTTTTCAAACTCTTTCTTTGAGCAGTTTGTCTGCCAGGCTGTAAATTTTACTTGAAAATTTTGTCCTGCAACCACCTGAAAATTTAGCAAGAAGACTTTCTGTGCTAAAGGCATTTAATTGTAAAGGGTTCATACGAAATACAGTTTTCCACAAGCTTATACCACTTGTAATCTACACGTTCTAACAACTGGGCCAACAAGTATTAAGAGGAACAATATTAAAATATTTGTAAGTAAACCTGTCTGCTCCTAATCAACTAATTCCAGTTGCTGTTCTCAAAAATTCCAGCACTGAAGCTGAAGGAAACAGAAGGGTCAGAATAATATTGGGCCTACAATATTGACTTTGTTTTATTGGATGCCTGTAGTAATTTCATTAGTAACAGATGAAATCATTAGAGATAGTGCTGCTGAGAGCCAAATGTGATGTAAGAAAAGTGGAATGTGAGCAAAATTAAGTGTGTGATGAACGGGCTCAGTTGAAAATAAACCTCTTTGCCAAGTGCATTAAAGAGAGAATCTGCATGGGTTCAAGAATGTGCCTGCTGTGAGTTCTCTTAGTATTTTTCACAGAGCTCAAGATTATATATCTTGCTTCAGAGACAGGAGGCAAAACATGAAAT
Source organism: Pitta sordida (assembly GCA_013390025.1). Lineage (NCBI taxonomy): Eukaryota > Metazoa > Chordata > Aves > Passeriformes > Pittidae > Pitta > Pitta sordida. Next base: position 344,359 of record WEKX01025675.1, on the reverse strand, counting down.
TCTGTCTCTCTGAAGTCTATTTTTAAAAAGTATGCATGCTGATATCAATCATGATACAGAAAGTCAGAAAGAAGAAAGAAGTTTAAAAGAAGAAAAAGAACAGATATTATTAGTAAGGCAACATGACCTATTCGGAAAAAATCTGATGTGATTTCAGTGCCTCCTTCAGTGACTCTTCAGTCTCAGGAGTAGTTGTGACCAAGTATTTTCTGAACTACTTGACTGTCTTATTTCCAGATCTGTCCAAAGCCTCTCTTTGGATGTGTTGGTACAATAAACAAAGTGGATGCAAATGCTGACCAATATTATCCTCCAGATTCCTTGTTCTTCTTTATCTGACTTTATTTATCTGTGTATCTTATGTTATGCACATATATCCTTTTCTGAATCTAGCTGGAGAATTTTTACCAACTCCATCATTATATAAAATAACATTTCTAAGGGAAATTGAGGCGCCTCATTTCTTGGATCATACAGCTACTGTAGGGGGGACACTGCCTAAAATAACAGAGAGTATTGGTGTGGTGGGTCAAGGGAGTGGTTCTGTCTAATAAATATTTTAGACTTTAAAAGTCTAAGGTGTGTTTCAAAGGCTGCTAAAAAGTTGGGTATGTACATAGAAATGAGATACTCTGACTCAACCTTCTTCCCATGCTTCTAAAATCCCTTTGTTTTAAGAAAATATGATTCCAAGAGATGGGAGATTTTTAGTAATTTTTGAATGCAAGTCAAGATGGGTAAAATTTTGCAGGAAAAATTGCATGGGTATTTCTGTTACCACATTTATCAACACTTACAGAACATTATTTATAATCTAAATACAAACTTTAGCTAACATTCAGCTCAGACCAATTATAACGTCATGTTTTTTCCTCATCTCCATGATGTATGCCAACCTGAACTGTTGCTGATTTTATTTCTGCTTCTTTATAGTAGAAATCGTAATCGCTCTCTGCATTATACTTCTCCATGGAAACTGTCAGTACTTCCTTCAGTTCTGAACTGTTTTTTGGGATAGGCCTTGGACAACCTGCACAAATGCCAGGAGCTACTGGTTCTTCTGCTGAAAGAGATCAACATTTCAGATCTAAGAAACAAAAAATTCAACATTGGTAAAGGCTAGGAAAAACCATTAGTTATCAACCCCTGCCTTCTGGAACACTTTGTGTTTGGGTCTATGAAGTGAAACCAAAGTATTTTTGAGTTTTATATGATCAGCAACATCACCCCTTGGCTATGTAAAAGAGCACTGCATCAGCATCTACTGCCACACTGGGCACTTAACAACAGTTTTCTCATAGAAACAAGAATTGTGTGTGCTAGTTGTGAGTAAGCAGCATATATGGGGAAGGAACAGCTACACACATGGAAAGACCTGATTTAGGTGAAACAAGAGGCGCCTGTAATTGGCAATGAACTTGTATGTTGAAGAAAACCAAGGCTGAATGAGTGTGAATGCAGCACTTGCTACATGGAGCAGTACTGAACACCCGTTCTAAACCTCTGAAGCTGTGATAATCTGTGTCAAGAGATGGCTGGAGGAAAAATAACAATAAATAACAAGAAAAAACTTCAAAAATTGCAGAACTTTTCAAATTGATAGTGCCCACGACATACCTGTAAAATTGCATTGGCTCATGACATCCACAATCTGCGCCTGAAGGTTCTGAAACGCTTTGGCCTCACATTTAGCTACACGCTGGAGTGGAAAATGCAAAACAGCTCCTTGTTATTTAGAAATAATGAACAAGCTCACATCATAATGTATTTCTGCTAACAGAGTAAGTCAAGCATGCTACTAATACTTCCTTCCTTCAATACCCTGGGAGCCAGAAGCCTGATGGTCTACAGAGCCAATAAAGGATGAGGATTCTAAAGGACCACTCAGTAAACAAAGCCATAAAAGAGAAGCCAAATGAACTATTTTTATGTGTTCATTACAGACAAAAAAAAGAAAAAAAGAAAAGAAAAAGCAGCAAGGAAAATAAAAGGAGGTTTACAAATCAGAATCCTAATTTATGGATAACTCCGTGGAATTTCTCTCTCAAACTATACAGATCAAAACGAAAATTACACAATTATCAAATCAAACATTACTGAGTACTGAGTTAATTGCCTTGATATCTTAGGATTGGAAGTAAGCAAATATTCATCCTGTTCTTTTCTTGAAAGGTTATAGAGCCATAAAACTGATTCCACTGATTAGAAATGGTAATAAGGAAACAACTAGGGGGAATGAACACATCAAGGAGAAACTGGGATTTTTGTGATAAAGTGAAGTCCTATTTGGGACATTTGTCAGAGTTCTTCAGATTCATCAACAAAGATGAGTAAAGAAACCTGTTGATAAAGTATATGGAGATTTTCAAAAAGGTTGATGAAGTACTGTCAAATTAACTGTAGAATAACAAAGAAGACTTAACATTCAGGACCAGGAGCATAGGGCTATGACAGATATTTGAAAATGTAATCCATAAAAAATATACTTAGTAGTGGTTTAGAAAAAAGAATTAAAAATAATGTCAAGGCTTATTATCCAGTAACTGACATATGCCCCAGTACTGCTCAGTGGTTCACAGGTGTGTTGAATATAGGGTGCAATTCTGGTACCCCCATTTAAAAGTTAATAGTACTCAGCTGAATAAAGGTGTGAAACAATTTCCATGGAATTTGGTCCTTCCAAGGTATGGAATATTCTTGGAATATGGTAGGCTACTAATATCTGTCAATGATCTATGAGGAAGGCTGCTTAACAATGTAGGGGATAAGTGCTAATAATCTAATCCCACAAACCCTGGGTGGCCAAAGCAGGGTTTGAGTGAGGGAGCACTCCTGCCCTAGGTAAGGTGACAGAAGTCATCACCTCTAGGCGACAGCTGGGGAAACTCAGACTCAAGCAGATTAAGTAACTTGCTTAAGGTTTAAGGGCAAATGTAGATAATGGATCTGCTTCAGCTGGTCTGATTCTCACGCTTCTGTGATTCACCGCAGTGTTGTCATTGTTTCCTTGTTTATCAATACTTCTGAAACATTCTTGAGATGTACAAGGAGTAATTTTTGACCAGGAGAGGCTCTTGAGGGTAACACTCAGTAATGAACTTCCACAACAGCTGAAACAGATGCCACTTAGTCCCCTCCCATTTCCCACCACTGCTCATCCTGACTCTGCATTCCTGCCCTCTGCCTGGTGACTGCAGAATCATTTGTCGGATCTCCTCGTGAGCTGATTCACGGAGGTCAGCTGAGAGAGGAAACCTCTATTTTTGGTACAGCTACTTCAGTTCCAGGTCAGAGAAGTTGAGGGAGTACTTGGTCTTGCAGCATTGTTTAGCTGGATTATGTATATTTGTTAATGAATTTCTTTAGAAATTCTGTTACTTGGACTGTAGTAGAGATTGAGGAATGTAATTGAGCTGCTTACTTTTCTTAGAAAATATGTCTGAAGCTGGAAAAATGGTGTCAATTTTAGTTACTGCTTTTTGGGTAGTACATGAGTAACTCCTTGGATATCTGGGTAGGAACTAAACGGATTTTTTATTTGGGTGGAACTGTTTAGATTCTGTAATCTGTAAACATTTTGGTGGTCCTTTTAGCCACTGATTCAGGAGAAAACATGGATGTTCTAATTACATAAATAGACAATTGTATAAGACTGGATTAAACTTCATTCACAAAGTAAAGCAGGGCTATAAATATTTTCTTGAGTTAGATCTCAGTGATTATTTTCTAATGTGATATGTTGTTGGTAAACAAATTTTGAAGATTACTTACACCTCTAGAAGTGGTCCTGCACTCTGGAGTTAAATCTGGATTATCTTCTTTGAGGCAATTGGTTTCCTCAATTTTATATTTAATTTCATAATTCCATCCAGCTACCACCTGGAAGAGATATTTAGGTTATACCTTACGTAAACCAATACAAACTTTCAAAATAAACTACTAAATGTTATTAACAAAGAAAACAAAGCTATTCTAGCACTTTCTTATCAAATCACTTTGCAGTCATTAACTATAGAGCATCCATGGACAGCAAAAAAATTTTTGTCCTTGTGATACGAAAAGTAAACTAAGGCCTGCACATGTTAGAAGGGCATTTTGTATTTGGTTTCCGCTTTTCCTGGCAGGTCTGCAGTCTCACACTGCTGGGTTTCTTGCACTTTCCTCCAAAGTATCTGTTACTTATTACTCCCAGTGGCAGGAAGCTGGTCTAGATAGATGACTGCACTAATACAGCCTGGCAAGTCCTGCGTTCCTGAGCCTGGGACACAGTGAGACAGGATCTGAATAATGTAACTTTATACAGCTGGTATCATTTGTTGTGGTGTGTCCTGCATTTATCACCTACCCATAATTGTGGCTATCCTGGGCTTTACCTTCCCCCATTCATTGTTTTGTCCAGGTTTGTGACCCTTTTTAAAAATTTTCTCTCCAGGAAGCTATTCCATTTTCCTCACTGTGGCTACTGCTTTTCACCCATATCATAGTGTTGGGCCAGGTAACTGGGTTAAAAGGGAGAAATAATAGAATATGGGAAATTTACATCCCAGATCAATTGAAGTGGTGGGCTCTGATTAGTCTCTGTTGGCCAGAGGTGATGTGATGGTTCTCTTTCCAGTTGCTGGATTGCAGTCTCTCTGTGACATTTTGTCACGTGGCTTAAATGTTGTGCAAGTTTGTCTTTCAGCAAAGAGGATTGTTGCCATCAGTAAATATAAAAAGGACAGTCTGAACTAACTCATGAGTCAAAGTGACATGAGACCAGAAGATTATTTTTGAGTAGTACCTACATATTAAAAGAAAAGAGTCTGTATTTGGTGTCAGACTATACACTAGTTAAAAACCTAAAAAGAAACTTTACTTTCTAGCAACATCGCACCAGTCCATAGGAGAGCCTTTAACAGGGAAGAAGTTGTTGCATGGAATACCAGATGAGGCAATTTCTGCAACCCAAGCAGTCATTTCTTGCAAAGCAGATATGTATTCCTGTGTGCAGAAATCTTTCAGTGAGTGGCATTGTGGCTTTTTGTTTTTCTCACCCGTTTGTCCTGCGTGGGGTTTACCCGTGTGATAGCGTATAGCAGCTGCTGCCATATGGGCCCTACTGCCTTGCAAAAACATAGATGCCTGCTGCTGTTTGTAGAGTATATGAGACATCTGTGCAGGCTGGCAGCTTTGGCACAGCCCCTAGGAGAGATGTGCTCCTGCTGGAGCCTCAGGGAGAGGCCAGGTGAAGTACCCAGGAGCATCTGAGATGACACCAGATGCATGTGTCAGCACTGAATGCAAATAAACTGGTGCTAAACACTGGTTAGAAGCAACTGCAGATAAAGGAAAAAATGTGTATACTATCAGTTGACAGCTCTGAAAATCTGGTGGGTAACTATTAATGATCCCTTATAAATGAAGATAATTATTTATAGAGTCTGCACTATATATGCATTTTGTATGCTTTATTAGGAAACATAAATCAGCTTAATATCAGAAACATACACAAAACAAACAAGGTACTTGCTTTGGGTTGGGTTTTTTTAGTAAAATTTAGAGAAAAATCATGTACAAACCTGTCTTTTTGCTTCTTTTATTTCCACAAGCTTAAAAAGGGAAGGCTCATCGCTGTGGCTGTTAAACTTACGAATGGCTTTTTTCAGAATTTCTGACACTTGTGAATTGTCACTTGGTATAGGATAAAAGCATCCAAGACATGGAACCTGAGTAATTTTAATCTTTGACACATCTGGAAAAGAAATAAACCAAAAAACATAGTGCTTAATGTAAAACAGCCTCAGGAATTCATTTATCCTATCTGGGAATGTCCTTTCCTACTTTTAAATGACATGATGAGCAAACATCACATTCCAGTTCCAAGGCCTGCAAAAACATTAATTATATTTAGAAACATGCTCTGATTTGTGGTGGCATTGGGATCCAGGCATGGTTTCAACACTGAGCTCTACTCGATCCGTTATTGAATCTTGGAAAAACCTTGCAAGTAGCTTTGACACCATTAAGGAAATTCAGTCAGGGAAGAGCCAGTGGAGGCTGCAACTAAGAGGATGCTCTTCAGATTCTTCAAAGCTCACCCACGGTGGCAGCTGCTTGCTGTCCTCACGGCGTTTTGGGATGGGGACTTCAGTGGGAGTGTTTTGGCTCACCCATGTGAACTGTTCTGACTCAGAGTGCCCTGGGGACTTCAGCTGGACCGTTCGACTGCTCCTGCTGGTCACTGTGGCTGCCACTTCCCACTCGGTGTTACCTTCGGGTTTAACCAGCTGGATTGGCTGTGCTTAGACAAGCTTGACAGGGATGCTCAAACTCCTGTTCCCTACCACTAATCCTATTAACTCTCTTTCCTTTCTAGTAATCATGGATTGGATTTTCATAAATTAATTTTATAGTTCAGTACATAAATTAATTTCACGATTCAGTGAGCTTGAGAATGAAAGTGGGGCAATATGTGGTCTCTGTGGAATTGAAGTAAAATTTGTGTGCCTGATCTTCAGCTGGCATAAACTGGCTTTAATGGAGTAATGCCAGCTTGCACCAGCCAGGAAACCAGTGCAGGGTCAGTTACATCAAACTTCCACCAAAAAGGCTGAGCAGTGTGGTACCTGATATGGTGGGGAAATCCCTCACCCATCACAAGCTGTTGGTTTGCTCTTTCTGACTGAATCCTTAGGATTTGGTTTGGCTCCTCTGTACATTTGGAATATCTCAGTGCAAGCAGTAGAATTTAGTCTTAACTTTCTGAGGGGCACATCAAAACAACCTCTGGTCCTCAGTATTTCTATCATTCTATATTTTGACTCAGTAATTACAAATAGATACCTTACAGAAAAGCATGACCATGTTTTCAGTAAATGGTCATAAAGGAGATAAGGAACCAGCAGCACTCCCAGTTCTAGACCAACTGCAGTCTTGGAACATTCATAAGGACAGTACTATAACTTGGTTATAAGAAATGGGCTTCTTAGGCTGGATACATGATTGATTTAATTTAAGTATGGGAGTTTTTTTCTTTCTAAGCAAAGATTCAAATGCAAATTTCCCGTGCATTCTGTGTGGGATTCACACAACTTTTACCGGCAACTAGATGTCAGCATTGCCCTGCAAATGCTTCAGAACACGGAGTTTGCGTACTGCAGTTCCTAGAAGGACACTGGCTGGAGGCAGAGCCATTTTGGGGGTCTAAACAAGATAACTAGGGACAAAAACCAGATACAAATTGCCAAACATCTACAGAAATCATTTCTGTAGGTCATAGCTAGATGGATGTTTTAAAGCCAGCTTGGGTATGTCTTTCAGAACACTGGGCACAGAGACCTCACTTGCAAAGTTTTAAAACAGCGTAATCTCTTTATAATAAAGGAAATTACCACGTGAATATAGTAGTCATAGGAATGTCTTACAGGTAAGAAATGTAGTACTGCTTATTGTTAAGGTCTAAAAGATATCACAGCCTCTTATATAATTACATCAACTGCTAGATTTTTATTTTGTAAATTTTTTTTCCTTTTTTTTCTTGATTGGGATAAATACTTGTTTTGGTAAACTTTAACAAAATAATTTACTCATTTTTAGTTTGGAGAAAAGTAAGGTGCAACTTTGTCATATGAAGTGTTTTTCTAATAATTCCTGGCCAAAATTTTAGATGTGAACAAGTAAGGACAGGAAGTTGAAGAGTGTCAAGTTGTATTCAATCTCTTAAGTTACTGGTATGTTTTTGGTCTTAAGCAAATTTATTTTAACTTAGTATCATTTCAGTGCTTGAAGGAATTTACTACACACACGTGCTCATTTTTATTACCCTAGACAGAAAATTCCAGTATTTCACTGACTTAGTCTATATGTCTAAAACAATGAAGTTACAGAGCTCTTACCTTTAAAATTACCTGAAAATCTCAGCATTTTATTTATTCCACCCTTGTCTGTCAATGTATTTATTGAATGCTGTCCCAAATATTTACATACCTGAGAAAATGTTGCAGTCTTGCGAAACATTGCTTGTCTTTTCAGCATCATTCATGTGAACTCGAGCTGTGCATTCTCCTGTTTTCTGCAAAAACATATGGCAACAGTTCTCTTAAAGTTGCTGAGGGAAAATACAGTGCTGTATATTCCTCTAGCTATTGAACCCAGCTGACAGTTGCAAACTGAGTTTGGGGAAGGGGTTTTATGTATATTTGTAGCACATAAAGTCTGATTTGTTGCTTGTGAGGAAAGTAGAGAATTAAGTGATCAGATAACTTCAAAGATTTCTTTGCAGTTTCATTATGTGTATTGATTAAAGAACTTACAGTCAGAATAATGGAAACGAACAAAGACTGTATAAACTGTTTACCCAGTTTCCTCTCTGCTAACACACAATGCAGCAATGACCATGACATTTCATACACTTAGATTCAAATTATATTGTCATCCTGTTGCCTGTGTGAAATAGCAGTGCTTCCCGCTGGGAATGTGCAGTGTTCCTGCAGTCTGTGTGTCCCTGTTGTACCTCCTCTGGGTGCTCTCTGGCAGCACAAGCCAGACCTGCTTTGCACAGCTGAAAACCCTGACCCTAACCCTTCTGCCAGATTTTCTCCCACAGTGGCTTCCATGCCAGCGTTTGGTTGTGCGAGTTTCCATCATATATACTTTATGAAAGTTTTACAGCCCTTACAGTCTCGTGTGTGCACAGATCATCTTGTGTTGGGTATATTGTGAACCTTCATATTGTAGTGCTAAAATCCTCCTTTCTGCATATATCCAGGATTGTAATGGAAAAAGCATGCTTATAATGGTTAACTTTAGAATTGTAAACACTTCTGTACTGTGCTTTAGTCATACAAGCTCTCAAAAGCAACACTGATAAAAAAGTTAATTTTTCTACTGTGTTTTTTCCCTGGCAATTACAATCCTGGTCATTATGCTGATGTTCCTGAACAGAGAACTTGTAAAAAGGGCAGGTACTTACAGCCTCTGCAGATGCTTTGTAATGACAGTGTTGCCAGGGTTTATTTTCCTCAATGGCACAAGAAGTTTCAAGTATTCGATATTTCAGGTAGAATTGTGTATCAGGACCTGCCTAAATTAAAACAATATACGTCATCTTTTGCATAGTAATAAATCAAGTGAAAAGATAAGAGCTCCAAAAAGTAAATCCTATTCATTGGTTACCTTGTATTTTATAGTCTGGTTTCATATTGGCTGCTGTCTCCCAGATCCTGGTAGTTCAAATATTAACTTATCTAATTATATTACTTAGCCCTTACCTACAATGACAATATGTTGGTATAATACTACAATATGCTCAATTACCTTCATTTTAACTTGTAGTACCAAGGGTTCTAAAACCAGGAAGAAGTGGTTAGGTTTTACACTCTCATTCAAACGTACTCCAAAAAAGCCAGTTTCAGTGGCTGTTTGGATAGTTGGCATAATCACCAGCTTGGACTGTGCTCCCACCTGACTCCCTCGCTCTCACTCTTGGCCCCCTCCCAGATCTGTCTCCTTTCCTTCTGTGCAGCTCCACTGACGCCCTAGACAGCAGCCAGCAGCCCTCAGGCATCCTGGCAGTGCCCAAACAGCCTTTCCTGGGGGGTACCGGGGAGGTCCAGCTGCCCTGCCCGCAGGGAAGGGGCAGGGAGGGCACATGCTCTGGAGACAGCCTTTGGCAGTGCCCCTGGTTTTCTGCAGGCATGGAAGGCTGAGCTGCAGGGAAGGGTAGACCCGGGAATCCCAGAGGATGGAATAAAAAGTATTAAGCAAAGTTTGTCCTGGTCAGTGGAAGTATTTCGGAATTTGATAAATCAGTAATGGGCAGGTTCTCCTTGCCATAAACCAAGCAGTGAACCTGTGCCTGCAGGTGACAGTGACACGCTCTAAGGTTTGTGGTTCATCCTTTAGAAAAAATATGAAGTCAGGAGTTACTAATCTTTTACAGTCACTAAAAATGCTCTGCCGTTGTGACTTTTCAAATACAAACAGGCAGTTGCTGTACTTTAGCACTGGTTATTCTCAAATAGCCAGTTATTATTCTCTTTTTCTGCTGGGAGTATTAAATGATAATTATTGTTTTAGTGGTAGAAGAAAGTGAACTCGAACTGGTGTGGGTGGAATACACTGGATTTACACAGATGTAAACACAGAATTATATTCTGCCTTCCTTCAATTCCTGTTGTGTTGCTACAGCTACAAAGAGGCGTTGAGGTACCTGATATAATGGTTGCAGGTTGTAAAAAAGGATAGAAAGGACTCTAAAAAGATAATAGACTTAATCCTCAGCAGGAAGAAGTTGACGTTTATAGAGCTGCATCAGATTATATTATCTGTGACTTAAAAAGAGCCAAATTCTGTTTTCTGATACAGTGTTCCAAATCTGCAATAAATCAGCTCAGTGAGTAAACAAAATATACATAAGAAATGACATTGTTTCTGTATGTTATTGCTATTGGGTTATTTCATTACTATTTTGAACAGCTATGCCTTCAACTGGGGCAGGTTTAGTCTTTCACAAGTCAGCTTTTATGTTTTATTACCCTATCAATAATGAATGTACACGAATACGTAATAACCAGCTATTTAATTAATGCATTGAACATTGTGAACCAGTGATGAGTAAAATCTATACTGTTTTTAAGAAAAGAACCTCAAATATGAGGAAATTTCAATTGCAGATTACTTTTCTCTGTTTTTTGCTTAACATCATAATCAGATCAATGATTCAAAGTAATACAGTAGTTGATTTCCACTTCAGATATTTTAAGAAAAGAAAAGATGAATATCTAGAGAAGGACGGACGCATAATAATTGCAATAAATTTGTATTTTTAGAAACAGAACATTGTTCAAGATAAAATACTGAAACTCTCTCTGTCAGCAAAAGGAAGGTGGTATTACAGCTCTGATATAGAGATGTTTGCTTTTGGCTATTGTTAAGGATATGTGTAGTTTAGTTAAAACAGTGAGACTATTCATTTATTTAATATTAATTGTATAAAGGGTTTCCTGATTTTAGTCTTTGTCTCCACATGCTAAAATCTCCCCAGTGTGGAAGCAGAAACAGCAGAGGGCAGGTGGGTAGTTTGCTTTAAGGCATTTAGCAATGCATGTCCCCTTTCTGAGGTCAATTTCTATCTGGTTAAGAGGATCTTGTGATTTTAGGCTGCAAAATATTCTCTCTGACACTGGATTTCTTGTGGTTTACATCTGAAAATCCAATCCAGTAGAAAAAAATGCTAATGTTATTTTCAAGTAAAGTAATGCTTGTCATTATTATGGTAATACCATCTTTGTATGCCTCTCAGAGGTAAATTCTCTTTTGTTAGATTAAGTCTATACAGAAGGACTCCAGGCAAAGGATAATGCTGCGTTCTTTTTTTTCTACTGTAATTTTAGCTGTCACCCTATTTTACTAAAATACAACCTAGTGCTGTTTGTTAGATCTGTACCTTGGGGGTGGTGTCAATCAAATAATATTCACAATCAATTCAGAACATTGCCAAACTTTATCAGGTCATTCTTTCTTGTGTGTGACACCAGCTCTTCCCAAGTCAAAATTATATTACGTAATGTTTTTAGTATCTGGGGTTTTGCCATTGATCTGAAAATCTTACTGATGATGGAAGGGGGCAGAATTCCCAACAAAGAAAGGAACAGAGCACATTAGTAAAACAAATTGTATTAGTGATAGAAACATTCTGTACTTTAGTCCTTGTATTAGTGAGCAATTCACCAGCACATACAGCTCTGTTGATAAGAACATGATATACATCCCTGCTTGTCATGGGAACAAGTATCTTACTGTGCAAGTCACTTTGATTTTTAAAAATTTTTTGGAAGACACTGTGCTGTCATGCTTGTCCCCTTACGAACGAGATCGAGATAAGCTGATTCAGACTGCATAAACAATTCCAGCCTTTTTTTTTTTTTCCAAAGTCTACTTACAGTTCTGTTGGCTTCCATCACCACGTATAGAGCAAATTGATTACCAGTTGCTCTGTCTTCATTGTATTTCTTCAGTGCTGCATCGACAGCTTTAAAGACATCAGGGTCATCACAGTCTGAAAACTCAAAGGGAAGAGGGATGGCTCTGCTACAGAAAAAACTACAGCAGAGTGCTAGTACTATGAAAGGTTTCATAATTGGATAAAAAAGAACCCCTGAATTAGAAGGCTCTTTAAAAACCAAATGGAAAAGGAATGCCTGACAGGGTTTTAAACACCTCTCCTGTTTTTCAGGAGCAACAGCTAAGTAAACAGAATGAGTGGATTGCTGGCATTGGTTGGTTCTCATCATACCCTGTTTATACTGCAAATAAACTTCTGAGTTTATCTAAATAAACTTTGTGTGGTCACCAGAATAACACTAAGGTTATCCACCTGCCATCAAGATAACAGGATAAATGGCTGCAGTGGGGGACACGTTTAGACCACGCAGGATGGCCCCACGCTAAAGGCCGCAGAAGGAAGAATGTTTTTAGCTTTCTGACTTCTTAATACCTAAACTGCTGCTGAGAATTAATTTTACAAGGCTTAAATAAAACACTCAAGAAGGTCACAGTGGCAATGAAGTTCTGGACAACCACCTTGTAAATTTTATAGATCTGTTTAATGTTCAGAATGCGATGGTTCCGAGAACTACCGCTCTCAGAACATGCTTGAAAAGTCTGGACATATGCATATGGTCAGATGTCACGTAACACTTCAAAAATGCTTGAGAAGTACTGCTTCACAGTACTGTTGGAAATGTCCATCTCTGCTGCCATGTGGAGATTGCCTTTGGACCATGGACTGGCCAGTCTCTATAGTGCTTTGTTATTTTTACAGATATGTGATGCCCAAGAACAAAGGATTAAACAATGTTGCCTGTGTCTGGTGCTTGTCTCCAGGGTTTGGCACCAAACAGCTTTTCTTTGGATCTGTGAACACCTTGGGATTGCCTCAGTTCCTGTATTCCAGCTGTGTCTTGCTGTATTTGATTTGTGTGGCAAGATTTTGGTAGCAGGGGGCTACAGAGGAGGCTTCTGTGAGAAGCTGCTGGAAGCTTCTCCTGTGTCTGATAGAGCCACTGCCAGCTGGCCCCAAGATGAATCCAGTTCTGGCCAAGTAGTGGTAGTGCCTCTGGGAGAACAGAGTCAAGAAGGAGGGGAAAAAAAGAACTGGGGAAGAACAACAGCAAAGAGAGGAGTGAAAATATGTGAGAGGAACAACAATCCAACACCATCGTCAGGGAAGATGGAGTGGGAGGAGGTAGTGGAGCAGCAGTTTCACTGCAGCCTGTGGTGCAGACCATGGTAAGACAGGCTGTCCCCCTGCAGCACATGGAGGTTAGTGGTGGAGCAGCTCATGAACCCAACACCAGGGCAGGTGGATTCCCCATGGAAGCCATGACCCCATGGGAAGCCTGTGCTGGAGCAGGTTTGCTGGGAGGACTTGTGACCCTACAGGGGACCCACACTGGAGCAGTTTGTTCCTAAAGGACTGCACATTGTGGAAAGAACCCATTTCATGAAGGACTGTCCTCAATGGGATGGATCTCAGGATGGAACAAGGGAAGAGTGTAAAGAGTCTTCCTACTGAGGAAGGAGGAGTGGCAGAAGCAAAATGTGGTGACCTGACTGCAACTCCCATTCCCATCCCTCTGCTTGAGCAGAGGATGTAGAGAAAATCAGAAGTAAAGTTAAGCCCGGAAAAAAAGTAGAGGTGGGGAAAAGGTGTTTTAAATATTTGACTGTAATTTTCATTATCTTACTGTGCTTTGATTGGTAATAAATTAAACCAATTTCCCAAAATCCAGGCTGTTTTGCACATGACTGTGTTTGGTGAATGATATCTCTCTGTCCTTACCTTGACCCATGAACCTTCTGTTATATTTTCCGTCCCCTGTCTGTGGAAAGCAGTGATAGAGCAGCTTTGGTTGGCACCTGGCACCCAGCCAGGGTCAACCCACCACACTTACTTCAAGTTTTGATTAAAGAAAATTAACTTTAGAGACTGTGGATAATCTATACCAGAAATAAGTTTTTTTAACATGTTAACAGACTTTTAAAAATTAGTCAACCTTCACTCAGTTACATTGAGTCTCCATTTTCTTTCTTTTTCTTCAATGTAGCTCTCACACTTTATTTCACCTTATTCATTAAAAAAGCTATTTTGAGGACCAAATTATTAATTTTTTTGAGGTTAATCTCCTGTTCTTGCTTATGGGATGTCTGTTCTTAACCAGCTCACTGGGGTCCCAGGGCTGTCCGATTGGACTTGACCTTGCTGGGGGCTGGAGTATCAAGAGGCACCACTGCTCTTGCTCCTTGCTTCTCCCAACTCAGATTCCATTGAGGAAGGTTCAGCGGTAAAGAAAACATTTACATTAAAGAATTATTACGTGCATCTGCTTTTCTCTTCCCCTGAGAGCAATTATGAACTATTGGGAAAGGTCTGTCCTGGCCTGCAGTATTTCTGGGTATTGCCACCAGCAGCTGGGGCAGTGGAAGCACCTGTGCAGGCCACCCTGTGGTGTGAGACTGCAAGTCATTAACTGTTCTCAGACCTTTCCTGGGTAAAGGTGGTAACCCAAACACCACTAGGCAATTTATGCCAGAGTTTGCCCTCATGGGTGTTTAATATATAAATAGCTTAATAGTTTAATATAATTTATTAGTTTAATATCTAATAGGTAAATATCCATAGTAACAAAAAAAGGCCCCGAAATTTAGGCAAGTGTGTCAAGAACAAAATGCTTGCATATTTTTATTTTCCTTGAATCTGTATAAAGCACGAATGTAGTGCCATGGATCACTTTTTTTGGAAGGCAGACAACTTTCCTCTTGGTCGAATTCCTCTGAGAAGTACATTATAATTACAAATGGCTAGAAAATGAAAGTTTTTAGATGATAGTTTTCGTTATTAGGGTATTTTCTTTTTTGTTAGAACTGAAGGAGCATTGTTTGCTGAGGAGCTTTTTACCCATTCACATTATCTAAGGGACTCAGAATGTTGAGCCTTTCATTTAAAGTGGAGCCTGAGGTAGCCAGAATGAAGGAACAGATTGGAACACTTAATGATTCTTTTCAATGCTTCTCCTCCCAGGACACTGAATGCTTTTCCCCCTTCTCCATGTCCGGCTTTCATTCACTGAAGAACTGTCCTTGGCCCTGCAACTTTCAAGCCAGGAATATCTTCCTCTAAGGTCATATAGGAGATTTTTCTGCTGTGGAACTCTGTGGAAATAAAGGCAGAATTTTTGGAAGGACAAGTTTGGGTTCTCCTGGGCATGATTTTGATTGTGAAGGGTGATCTGGGAAACCTGAAATTTCTGGCATCTCCTTTAGTCTTGAGTCAGTGAAAGGGGTACCTTCATCAGTATTGGAGGAGTGAGGATCGTGTTGGGGTAGCTCAGGAAAGTTTGCAGTGGGAGGTGTGAGAGAATCGTGCTGATTCAAAACTGGAATGCGATAGACAGTTCCCATCATATGGCTTGGAAAATACTTTCCCAACATGCCTGTCTTGTTGCAGTGATGTCTGTAATACCAATGACAGTGATGAGGAGGGTGGTGTGGTCTGTGATGGTGAGGATGATGGTGATGACCTGGTCCATGAGGATGTGGAGGAGGAGGACAGTGTGGACCATGATGGTGATGAGGATGGTGATGACCTGGTCCATGAGGATGTGAAGGAGGACAATGTGGCTCATGATGGTGAGGAGGATGTTGGTGATCTGGTTCATCATGGGGAGGCGGAGGAGGAGGACAGTTTGGCTTCTGATGGTGAGGAGGATGTTGGTGATCTGGTTCATCATGGGGAGGCGGAGGAGGAGGACAGTTTGGCTCATGATGGTGAGGAGGATGTTGGTGATCTGGTTCATCATGGGGAGGCGGAGGAGGAGGACAGTTTGGCTCATGATGGTGAGGAGGATGTTGGTGATCTGGTTCATCATGGGGAGGCGGAGGAGGAGGACAGTTTGGCTCATGATGGTGAGGAGGATGTTGGTGATCTGGTTCATCATGGGGAGGCGAAGGAGGAGGACAGTGTGGCTCATGATGGTGAGGAGGATGTTGGTGATCTGGTTCATCATGGGGAGGATGGGGAGAAGGAGCAGCAAGTCTGTCATGCGTGTCTTGATCTTCCTTGCTGAAGCTGTGGTCATGTTCAGAGTCTTCCGGTCTGGGTTGAGAAGGGGATGGACATTCACGTCTGTGATGATGTCTATGATGGTGTCTGTGGCCAAAACAATGATGAAAATGGGGATGTCTGTGTGGTTTTCCCAGAGGTGAAAATTTGCCTTTTCGCCCACAGCCATGATACTGTTTATAAAAACACCAAAAGGAAATATTAAGTCAGGTGTTGATAGGACAGAAGAAAGAGGTGAGAAAGAGAGAGGTGGGAGTTAGTAGGTTTGGATTTATAGTTCTGATGATCTTTAAGGAAAAAATTTGGGGTTTTTTCAAGACAGAAGAGAAGGAATAGATGAAAAAATGCCAAGTTACTGAAAGTCTTCTGGAAATACTACACCATATCAAAACGAAATGATATAACCAGCTGAGAAAAATTTGTGATGGATCAGAACAGAATAAAACCCACATTAGAGTACCTGTTGTAATATAAACTGGAATACCAAATATGATAAATATCATCTCCCCACCTCTTGCTTTCTAAAATTCCTTTGAACTTCTTGGCCAATCTTTACTTGCTTGAACTAAGTCAAGTGATTGAACTGAGGTAAGACACGCTTGGAGCGAGTAATAGGAACAGCTCAATTCTAATTCATCTTCTGATTGACCTCAAAGTCTGTCCCAACATGCTGCATCACACCCAGGCAATAGTAAATTGTTATATACAACAGTTACAATCCTCCACCAGTCTGGACTAAACAAGGTTCCTGTAACCTGCGTGAGCATACAGCCAGATATGTGTCCATAAGTGAGTACCTACCCAGGGACGGTAGATTTCACAGCTAATATCTGTTCCATCGAGTTCATCTGTATCACTGATAATTCTTGCCTTGCAGAATCCCACATGCTAAGCAAAAGAAAAGGAAAAAAAGAACTACAATGCATATCTGGTTCTTGTGATGGAGTTAATGGGAGCTACTGAAAGCTCAATGTTTTACTAGTTAGGGTAGTTCCTTCGGTACGTAGGTGTGTTCACACAGCTTGGCTAGATCCTGAGCTTTCTGACCAATATCTTGCCAGTGATTAATAATGATTAAGATATTAATAATGATTAAGATGATTTTTGCAGGTTCCTGACTGTGAAGATCACTGCACCATGTGCACTATTCCCCATCTTACTTTTCTTTTGATGTCCAAGTAATTGGCCAGCTAATAATGTCTCCAAAAAGAGTAACTTCTGAGTGACTGGTTTTTATTCCTTTCTTCCCTGTCTTTGCTTGTCACAAAATGTTCATATTGGGCTCTCCTGAAATTTTATTCGAAGTTCTCAAAACCTGGCACTGTGCTGTTTCAGGCAAAGCTCAAGGTAAAGCATTATTCCTTTTTTTAAAAAGTAATTTATTGTAATATTTTAGCATCACTTCTCTTAACACCCTGTTTGCTGTGACTCTCTCCTGTTGTGCTGTCATTGCGTGGAATTGCTCATGTGAAAGAGCACAAAACTCGTGTGAGGGTTCCTGGGTACGCTGTCTGTAGTGGATGCTTTCCCTTGATGTACGTTTGGGCCGTTAGTAGCCCGTTATTGTCAATGATTACAAATGTTACTGGCATTTTACACACACAGCAGTGGTGGCAGCACTGAGAGCAGAATTCAAACCCTCTATAGCCGTCTGCCTTGTGCTTCATTCTAGTAAACTTTTGGCTCTGGTACTAGTAAATTCACAACCTCTTCCAGTCTTGTGGAATATAAGAAGGCAGAGAAGATGTATATAAAACAGAAGTTTTGCAGGTTTTGATTTGTCCTATGGTTTTTTCATCCCTTCAGTTTAGTTTCTGGAAAGTAATTTATACTGAAATTATGAGACGTTGCCCAGCTGTTTCTTAGGTGCAGACTATGATGGTAATGGGCAAGTGGGGTGAGGAGAATATTTTGATAGTTATCTGCAGATGAGCTTGATTTATTCTGCTCTCCATTCCTCTGCAGCAGAGGAAAAAAAAGGTAACCCTGAGCTCACTGGGATGACATAAGACATGTCTTTTTTTCAGGATCTATTACTCAGTATAAGAGGTTTTGTGAACATAACATGAATGATTTGCTAGAGATTGGCCAGAGTTTGAATGCAAAAGCCAGATGCAACCTGAAAACAATAGATTTTAAATGTTTGGGTGCATGATCATAAGAAACACTTAGAAATACATTGGTAAGATCTTCCTGGTGCCACCCACTGTCTCAGTTCTTATCCTAAGACTTTACTTACAGCATGCCAGTTGTGCAGAAAATCACATTCCAGTGCCTGGTCTGCTTGCTGCACAGATTTGGAGCAGTTGGTCTCTCTTATAGAGAATCCTAAAATGTGACCTTCACGGGAGGCAGTCTGAAACCAAGAGGTCAAATAAGAAGTGGTAACCAGGTGTATTTGAAGTCCTACTTCATCTCATTGTGAGCCATACTTCACCTCGTGAAAATCCCATCTACCTCATGCTTTCTTTTCCTGTCCCAGTCAAACTTTCACACATATACACATGTTCAGTGAGGAAAACAGGTTAGACAATTTGTATCTTACTTGCCTCACACCCCTACAAGTTCTAAGAATGCTTGCTTTAATTCTTTTTCTAGCATGTGTGTGTTATAAAACCTGTTACATTTAGAGCCTTTTAGGCAGTTGTGTCCTTAGAGTCTTCTCAAACCAGAATTGCTGTGCTTGTGAAAATAGAGAGACCTACTGGATGCAACCAACCCTTCCAGTGTTGGGAGTGTAGAGTGTTACAGCTCTGATATTAATTTGGGGTGAAATTCTTCCATTTTCCTGTGAAATTGTTGCTTTCTCTCTTGGCAGGGACATTATTCATAGAGAAGGCATTACTCCCTACAAATATGGCAGAAGGCCTTTGTGATCCTATTAAAATCCATAAAGAGGTGTTTCATTTTCATTTCCAACTGTGGCAGCACTTTACTTGAACTCTGTGTTGAAGGTGTCCATAGCATGTGTGGGCACACAAGTTTCAATAGTTTAACTAAACTGGTTAAAAGTGGATGCACACACTTCCTGGTGCAGTTTTTTATTGTAATTCATAGTTTCTAAGTGTTGTGCAGTGTATTAAAATCTAGTGGTACAATCTAGAATGTCATTGTAGCTGAAGCCAAAGTGTTTGGGGAGAAATACATGAGCCCAGGCAGCTTGAAAACAGCCACTGGCTCAATGGGAGTAGGGATACACCCTACAGGGGGCTACAGTGTGGAACTGTCACTTTCTGAGCAATATTAAAAGCTTCAGGAAGGGTGGGTTGGCATGCTGTAACTCAGGCAGTTTCCAAGATTAACACGTCTTATGTTTGGGGCTGTGGGACCTCATTACTGAGGTGTCCTGAGCTGACACGTGTTGGCACAATGATCCTGTGCTGTTTAAGCAAATGTCTCCAGTATCTACTAACAGGAAATTTTGGTGATGTGACAGTTATACTTCAGATCACTTAAAGGATAAATCATGTTGACATCACCCAAATAAGGAGTGAATTACCAGAGCCAGAAGTTCTTCAAGAGGTACAGCACAGATACAAATTCACCTCCTGTCTTTCAGAGCTCTCAGAGTGCTGCTTTGCTCTACAGCAGAGTGAAAGTGACTTTTGACTTTCCGCTGTGCGTTGTACCCGTGTGCTAAATATTCTAAGAGTAAAAAATTACCTGCCTGCAGCTGACAAAATGTGTGACTGTGATAAATTCATGTGACTACCCATCTAGAACTCTGGTCAGTAGTAAATAAAATCATGTATGTTATGATAAGATAGGTAAATAGGCATTCAAAATTAAAATATGCGCACAAAGGAGGCTTTGAATTTTGGATGCTGTCACACTGCTGTAGTTTTTAGTGAATGAGAAATCCTTTTGCTTTCACATGCCTAAATTGAAGTTGATAACAAGACTGCAGAAGTAGGACCTTCAATTTCAAGCACATGATTTATGCTGGTAGGTCTGATCCTAGAAGGATTTGAGTTCCGGTCCCATGGTTTTGGAGCTGCTCACACAATTTTGTCATTTATGAGTAATTCTAGGAAAAAAAATGCCACTTACCATCTTTAAAATCCTTTCAACTTTGTCCACAGCAAAGTAGTTTGTTTGGTTACCCTCACTGTTGAATTTCTTCAGAGCCTTTGCAGCAATATCTTTATGTTCCTCGGTGATTTCTAAGAGTTCGATTTTCACAGGACAGTCTTTGCACTCAAATAAATCAGAGGGAACTGTAAAAACAGAGGATTTACTAATATTGCAGTGGATATTAATACTCTGGGGAGTGTGCCTTTGCCCTTAATGTGAACTCATAATGAGAAGCTGAAATGCAGTGTTTCCTTGGAACTGAAGTACCAGTCCCTCACTCCACAAATACAGGTCTGTTCTATAATGTGAAAAGTCCCAAACCCATGAAAAAGAATATTCTTATAAATCTTTCAGCTTCACCTTAGAATCTTACCCCAGGAGATGGGCATTCTTTCCAAGTTTACATTTGTTCTGATATTCATTATCATGTTTTAGTGGACTGGAATGGTAATATCATCTGATATCAATCAAGTCTGGTTTAGAAGAGTAGGGTAACCTTAATTCTATTACTCATTCTTAACATTCCATTTGAATTATCTAAAATATGAATTGCAAGCAGATGAATGAATCTGTTACGGTTACCATGTACTGGCAGTGCACAGGCTTTGGTACAAGGGCTGGTTTGAGGTATTGATTGGCTTACAACAGTGGTTGTTTTACCTGGACTTATTGTACAATTAAATCCATATAGTTGAGGTTTCTTCAGCAGATGGTTTGTATATGTGATAATCTTACATTGCCCAAAGTCCTGAGAGGAAAAAAGAGCACATGATTATGATGTTATTTTCACTGGATTTAATTGGATGTAGATGATCATAGAAATTATACCTTCTTTTAATGTACAGTACCTCTAAGAATAACAGATGTGGTCATTAATGGAATGTTTGATCCGGTACCNCTTCACTTATGGATTTTCTTACACACATTTCCGGACAGCTCAGATGCAGATCAAGTTAATGCATTGTTGGTGTAGGACTTGGTGGGAGTGCCACTACTTGCCATGGGATAGGTGTCACTGTAGTCACAGGACTCCCAGTGTTTTCTGGATAAGACAGAGCATTCAGTTTCCAGCACATCCAAAGTTAAGTAGAGGACTGACAAATCTTCCTGGAAG
>WEKX01025675.1:296836-322890 GCA_013390025.1 Pitta sordida | reverse complement strand
TTTCTTCAGCAGATGGTTTGTATATGTGATAATCTTACATTGCCCAAAGTCCTGAGAGGAAAAAAGAGCACATGATTATGATGTTATTTTCACTGGATTTAATTGGATGTAGGTGATCATAGAAATTATACCTTCTTTTAATGTACAGTACCTCTAAGAATAACAGATGTGGTCATTAATGGAATGTTTGATCCGGTACCACTCAAAATTTGTCTTCAGATAAAACGAGATCTCCCTTTACAAGAACCTTTATTTTACTTCTCAGGGTGCATGACTGAGTAGACAATGGAAGACTGAACCAGCCTTCTCAGTCATCCAAGTACTTATTTACAGGAAGACAATACTGGGTAACAGGGGAAGTTAGGATGCTGGGTTCATACATCTTTATCAAAAAATGGATGGACCTTTTCTTCCATTCGTTTTCTCCATCTCAAGAAGAAGAGTAAATGCCTTCTCTTTTATCCTCATGGCCTTCCTGCTTTGTCCTACATTGTAGTACCACAATTCTGCTATTAAAATACAGTTTCAGACTGGGAGTCCTCATCCCAGACTGCATCACTGGACTGCAGCAAGAAAGGGCAAGTATTGTTGTCTATCATTCGTGTACTGACACTGACAATATTTCACATTGTCCTACCACAAATGCTGTGACAAAATACACCATTGGTATTTCTGGCTCATATACTAGGAACGTGCTTAAAAAATAATTTCTCGTGCCCTTTAGTTGTCAGCAAATTACCCTTATAATATAAGTTCTGCTACAAGCAGTGGAATGTGGAGTACAGTTCCTTTGAGGATATTAGTTAAATAAAGCTACACTTACTTGAAGAGTCAACCCTTTTCCAAACCTTTAGTTGTGTTTCACAACTCTAGAATTAAATAGGTTTTATTTTAGAATAAGTCATATTAAAGGCCAGTCTTCACTTATGGATTTTCTTACACACATTTCCGGACAGCTCAGATGCAGATCAAGTTAATGCATTGTTGGTGTAGGACTTGGTGGGAGTGCCACTACTTGCCATGGGATAGGTGTCACTGTAGTCACAGGACTCCCAGTGTTTTCTGGATAAGACAGAGCATTCAGTTTCCAGCACATCCAAAGTTAAGTAGAGGACTGACAAATCTTCCTGGAAGAGAAGTGCAAGTAAAAAAGAGTTTGTAGGCAAGAAGTTTGATCTGAAAGAAACTTTTTTTGACACTGGTATGTTTAATCTTTAATGAAGCTTGTCCAGTTCTGTATTAAGGTTTTTCTGAGCTGACAAACGTAGAAAGAACTCAGGCTGGAAGGGACCTTTGGAGGTCACTTTACCCAGCCACTTGCTCAAGGCAAAGCTAAAACTTCAAAGTTCCAGCTGCATTCTGTGTATCACCTAGACAGATGTTCCACAAACTCTCTGGGCCACTCCAGTACTAAACCACTTCCTCCATGATTTTTTTAAGCCTTGTATCTATTCAGAATTTCCCTTCCTGTGACTACAACTTTTGTGTCTTTTGTTGAGAACGGGTGAGAAGAGTCTGTTGCTAATCTGGCATTCATCAAGCAGGGAAGATGCCGGTGTTAAATAGGTGCCATTCCCTCTTCCCCATTTTCACACAGAACACGTTAGTCTATCATAACATCGGGTTTTAGGAAGCCGCTTGTGTAGCTGCATCCATTTCAAATTACCTTAGTGATCAGACACTCTTTCAGAGCATTGCTTCCTGCTCAGTTTATTCAGGGAGTGATGCAACCAAGCTGTAATAATTCCTACAAAGTCAGGAGCCTTAACTCTGAAATTCTTCTAGTACATTCTGTCTACTGAGTGAAAAGGAGAATTAGAATTTGAATTTGGCTGCCAGTGTAATGGGATGTGGTGCTAAAAATTTCCTGTGGCCCACAGAAACAGGTTTTTTATTTTTCTGCAGGAGAGTTAATCTCAATTCACATTTGGAATTAATTATTTAAACTTCATTCAGCCCTTGTATGGACATTCAGAATGAACACATACGTATTTTATTTTGTCATTTAGATAAAATCATACAAAGCCCTTCACTGTGAATAAATGTCCTCAGGTTTTATGGTATTTCATCCATTCAGACTTTTTCTATTTAGACAAGGCCTTGAGAAAGAACTGCTGCAGTCTAGTGTAATATTTTTGTTATTAAGAGCCCACCAGTGCCATGTTAAACACTAGTTTGGCAGTCTGTGTATGCCTTAGCATTGTCTCTGATCTGCACTAGGGGTTTGGTGGCTTGCACAGAGACACAGGTTGTTCAATGGCAGAATTGGGAAAAGAATGTAATTGTCCTGATCACACATCCTGTCCACCAGCCACATGTTTATTCTCTGCCTAGGGGTAGTTAGTATTTCTATTTTGTTTTATAAATCCCAATAATTTCAACTAACTAGTGCTTGCCAACATATTAGTAAAATTCATGCAGAGAAAAGAGACAGTGAGAAAGACTGTTTTCTGATTTATATTTATTGAATTGCACTGAATGGAAAGTTAAGATAGATAAGATAGTAAAATGTGCTATTCACTAGGAACCATCTAACACTGAAATGACTAAATATGTGATGCACTTTGTCATCCAAACTTGTGAAATGGTGAAAAAACAGCATTCAAAGCATCTCTTACACCAACATCCTGCTGGCCAGGAGCATAGGGGACATTCAGGATCGTTTGAAATCAAGCTTATGTGCCATAAATCATGCCCAAATGAGCACTGAGGTAGTGTAAATCACAGCTGTTTCATTGAATTACATCAACATTGCTCTGCTAGAAGCAATAAACATAAGCTTTTGATAACCTGCCTCGTTATTTAAAAATCACAGTCTTGTGTAAATCAACCTTTAAATGGATACTTACTGTGTGTAGTTCATGTGCATCAGCAACCCGGAAAAAACCAAACACATAGCCATCTCTGCGATGTTTGTTGACCAAGTCCAGGGCCACTCCTGCATCTGTTTCAATGGTGTTACAGTTTGCAGGTGTAATGCTTGCTTTGTCTTGGGCATTAGAGCACTGCAGTAATGTTAGAAAAAAAGCTGAAGCTAGAAGCAGCATTTTGCTTGCAGTGTTGGGTCACTTCTGTCCATGCCCTGATAAAGCCAGCAGTCGGTTTTTCAGTCAGAGCAGCCCACCGAAGTTATAAATGAATGCTAAAAGGGCATGGTTTTATATAAATTTAAATGTGTCAGGTAGCCTTTACCTTGACCCTGGATTAACATTTGCAAACAGCAAGTAAATGATTATATAGTGATTTAGCAGTTTTTGAGGAAAGTGGGCCTTATAGTACTCTCTGGATAACCCATCAAAGAGCCTGTTTGTGATTCTTTAAGCAGGTGTTGTGCAATGGTGCTTTACTAAGAAAAGCACTTCTAAGGGTGTGCTGCTCAGCCTGGCAGTGAGAAGGTGCAGTTTATGTGTGCACCTATTACACAATCTCGGTCTTCTGTTTACTATTAAAACAGTTGAACTGAAAATACACTGAAATATTTGTGGTCAAATTATCCATGTTCCTGTTTTTACAGATCCTTACTTAGCAGGGAACTAGTGAAATGGAAATAAGGAAATCCCCCAGAGCTGGAAAAGGGATGTAGATCAAGGTGCACTCACAGGCTGGTGGTCTGTGGGTTCTCTGTGAGTACCTGCTACTCTTCCAGCTCAAGAAAATTTAGAGGAGATTCCTATCAGCTTTACATCATTTCAGAGTGGTGCACAGAAAGAGATTGGCTGGCTTAATACCCAGGTAACCTAGGCATGGCACAAAGTGACATAAAACTGCCTTTGCATTCCCAATCTGAGCAGTTTTATGTGCTCTTTGGCTGTAGTTGCCTTCATAGACTTCTCTAAAGAATTGGTGGTAGTTTTTTTCTTTATTAAAATAATGCAGTACAATATTAAGATTCATACCTTTCATGAGATACACCACTACTCTTTGCTATGCAGAAAGGAGGAGATGCTGCCTCATTGCATTAAATATCTTTTATTCAGTATAGTTATTTAGATAGACATCAGTAATTGCTTGTCAAGGAGTGGCTGAAGATGGAATACAAAATCCAAACACTGAATAAGAAAATACGTACAAAAATTCGATGTGAGTCCAAAATGACAAGGTCAGACTCAGATGAGGAATTTTCCAGATCATGGTTGATGTGAGGTTGGATTAGCTTCTCACAGAAGAAGTTATGCTAGCTGCATAACTGACTTTGGGGCCAGAGGCTTTGAGGTCCCTTCCAACCCAAACCATTCTATGATTCGCTGACTCGGGTCTACATGTTTGACCCTGAAGGGGTATTTTACTTATTTTTTTGAGGGACAATGGATAGTGATCTGTAACCATTTCCTCATTTCATTAATCTTTATTTTTTAAAAATCCACCTTTTAGCATGTCTGGTGTCTAAGAAATCACATTTTAAAATGCATTGAGCTGAAGCAGTGGATTTCTTTTACAGTTAGTTCAGGACACACTTAACATTGCTCTGGTAGCAGATAAGCTAAATGGAGCATCTAACAGTCATGAGTCAACTTAAAATGAATAAAAATAATCCACCCAGAATGGGTAGTGAACACAGAAAACACTATCAGCAGGGGCAGAAATTGCTTAGAGAAGTCTATGGACAGCAGGTCCTTATGTGGATACTTGAAGGATCAAGTAGAAAAATGCTGTTTAAAGTCCCTGGTACAATGATTCTGGTTTACAGAAAGGGGCAGGTTGTTTATTTCTCCTAACTACAGTTGTCTTTTGCCCCTGTGAGAGATGAATATTGGGATGGATGTACCACTCTTCTGATGAATTATGGCATTTCTTTGAGGTTTGTTTTTATAATGTTTCATTATAATAATTCAGAATCTCTTCTGGAAAATGGAAAAAAATCAGTGAAATAAATGTTGTGTAAATAATCAAAGACATTTGAAATACATTTCATCAGCTAAAAATAATATTCACATCATGACTGTGTTCCAAATTGCACCCCAATTCATTGATTACAATACTGGTTAATTTTTTAAAATGAGCAGTGATACTGAAGAAAGGAATCAGATTAGGTAATTTAGAACTGTCTGTTGTTTGCAGATTGTTTCTCCTTTTTTTCCTCTTTTGTTCTGGGCTGTTCATTTTGACACTGCTCATTTTCTTGACAGTAGCTTATGTATGTTTTAGGTGTAAGACAGAAACAGTCTGAATAAACAGTGGAAAATGTACAATGTACAATTCCTGCAAAATTGACTGCAGAAGTAAAGTAAGAGTCTGTTCCCACTCTAGAGAGTTTAGTTCTTGATTTCTTTGGAAAAGGAAGATTGGGCTCTATTATTAAAGTACAACATGAGCAAGGGCTCCAGGCACAGTAAGAGCAGTTAATTAAATATTGGTTGTATTTAAGTACACTGTATTTTTTCACTTCTCCTCCAATTTGATACCTTTTTAAAAACTTACTTTGTTTTTATATACATACACGTATTACTTGTGAGTTTCTTGTGTTGCTTTAATGAAGCCATCTCTCTAAACACATTGCTGGAAGGAGTAAGAAGTTTTATCCAAACATGGCATTTCTCTTGAGTAGCTTATCAAAACCTCGTTTATGACTTTTACCAAGGTTTGACTTGCAACAGTAAGAGGTGGTCCAAATACAAGCTCTGAGGATATGGTAATAAACATCCATCCTCTCCAAACATCTGGGAGAACACATCAAAAAGAGGCTTATCTTCCCCACTTGAAAAACAGTGTATGAAATGCTTAATAAATAGAAGTTTATTCTAGAGGGATAGGAAAAGAAGAGTTGACACATAAAGGAGATAATATGCAATAACCAATTCCTCCTTTCATAAAGTACAGCCATAACCATTTACAGATATCCCTGATTTCTTGGGAGGACAGCTGCTGTGAGCAGACTGTTCTCTGCCTTCTGCAGGAGCTCCTCACTCCCAGGTTGGGGTTATCAAATCACAGCGCAGTCACTTGTGCAGGCAGCAAACCCTTACCCATCTTGTAGCCTGTGCTGTTCTGCAGCTGAGCTTGTTTCTGCTCCTAAGCCAGAGCACAGCTAACAAAGACAACGTGGCTCCAGTCGCCTATAGGCTGACTTCTCTTCACGTTTTTACTTTTGTAATTCCTGCAGGCCATGGTGGCCTGATTTTACACCTTGATGCAAAAAAGCAAAGAAGGTTTGAAGTTCCTGGAGTGGCTGCATGTTTAACAGAAATGCCCCTAAGTATGATGGAAAAATATGTAAATGTGACATGTCTTATTTTTATCTGCTGGGTGTAAACAGGATGCTCCCAATGCAAATGCAATGTTAGACAAATTTGCTTTGGTTATGGTTTTCAGAGCAGCAGCTGCAGCTGCAGCTTCTCCACTCTGCCTGCAGCTTATTTTTCATTACCAGTCACCACTTTTTTATCAAAATTGGAGAAGTTTCATCACCTTGTCTATCAATTTTGTTCAAACAGACCATAAGTTCAAAAGCTATTTAGGGGAGAGAAACTGTGAAGTGAGCAGGTTGACAGTGTAGTTACAGAAGTCTCATTGCTTAGGAGTCCTCAAGGACTAATACAGGGAATGAAAATGTTGCCAGTAATCCTTGTCTTGTCCTCAGTGTCTTTGGCTGCAAGTTGCTTTCTAGAAAAAACTACCCTAATTGTAAATTGATGACTTAGAGAGTATGTTGCAAGACTGACCTTGCTGAGGGGCTTGAGAGTCTGGGGGAAAAGGTGAGGTTGAGAATTTGATATTAAGAGTGGGGTCAGTGGGAGTTCCAAATCTCAAAGATGCAGAAGAAAATGTTTAATAATAATGAAGTGTGTACAATAGATAGGTTCTGAAGTCACACAAATAGAATTTATATTGAACGTAGTTTATAAAAACCTTGGGGTTTAAGACCTTTGATATCTGTGCCTTGCCTTTTAAAATATGCATATTTGCTTGGCCAAGGGTTAATGTGGAAGGATAGCCGAAAAATCTAAACAAATGCATAGCCAATGTATGCATAAATAACCCAGCACATCTTCTTCTGTATCCTTTGAATATTACTGCTCTTTTTAGGGTTTTTTTATTCATGATGCCTCAGTTGTATTCCAGGATAAAGTCTTGACAGTATCTGATAAAAGTGTCAACAGTGCTGGAGGACATTGACCATTGGTTATCTGTGCCTCAAAAAACTGTAATGTTTGCTCAGAGAAGCCTCTGACCAGATTTTACATGGACATTGCCCAGACAGCAAGATATTAATGGATGATGTAATATCATAAGATCAGTAAGTGTTGAAAAACTGTGAAACAAAATAGAAAAGTGAATTGACAATTGTCTGGCAAATCCACCCACTGCTCATCTCCAGTGGCTGCACGAAGGACTTCTCTGTGTTACTGCCCTGTGCTCTGCCAGACAAGGAGAAGCAGCACTGGACACTTCAGTCCTGGCAGAGCAGAGAGCATCTGGGGTGTGGTTGGAGGTCTGTAGGGTGTGCTGTGCCAGCTGCTTTCCTCAGACTGCCTTGAAGCTGAGTCCAGGCCAGAAGATGGAGAGGTTCAGCACTACCTGGGCATGTTTCTCAGAGGATTTGCTGCAGTCCTGTCTCGCAGAGTCAGTGCGTGTGGAGACCAAACACGTTGTGTCCTGTGCCCTTATCTGCCCATGTGGGTGTGCTGGAGGGAGAACACTGCAGTGCTCACCACTCACAGGCATAAATCTGCTGAATCAGCAGCAGGATTTGGAGTCCTGATGACTAAACATTGCCAGCTGTTAATAGTATCAATGCCATATGGGAGTGATGCAGTATCCAGGTATATGTCCTGGGGACAAAGAAAACACAGAAACTATACAACTTCGGTCTCCTACTTGTACTTTAAGAATGTAATCTCGGATATCAGTACCAGGGCTCAATTATGGTGAACATTGGCAGTGGCCTTGGTGACACCGAGACTGGATATGGGACCCTCTGCTGGACCAACCACAGTAAATAAAGGTCAAATACAGCTCATGACTCTGCACCTACCACTGGTACTTTGTTGATCTGTGCTGGGGATACAGTTACTGCTCAGATAAACACCCCTTCTTATGTTTATTTTTAAATCAGAGAAGTTTTGAACCCAAATCCCAGATTAGAACTAGAGAAAGTACTGATTCGAATGCCATTTCTGAGCCTTGCCTGCAAAACAGGCAATACAGTATCCAAATGGAATGCTCAGAACCGTGGATCCAGACTTTTGGATGTCCCCTGTAACTCCCCCTGCTTGTGTTCACACCAACTCCACTCCATTTATCTTCAGCTGTGGCTGCTCAATTTACTATGGAAAGGAGCTGTAGTGGAGAAAAGGAACTAAGTGAAATGAGGTATTCTTAGCTGTGACTAGCGGTTAATGAAGCTGATTTCTTCCCCAGTGCTCCAGTTGTTTATGTTGATATAAGTCTCAGTAGTGTCATTAAATTGATGGACCCACAGTGAGATTAGAATCAACACGCAAACAGTTGATAAAAAGGACTGTGTTCTGAAACAGCAGAAGCAGGAAGTGGGATTAACTAAGAATAGGGGCAAACTCAGTGTTTTGAAAACCCCTGAAGGGTGATAGCTTGTTGCCCCAATGCTCTTCTCTCTGACCCACTAAAGACTCTGTGAGGACATGGAGTGATGCCTGGTGTCCCTGATTTTGGCAGGCGGCAAATCAGTAGTTCCTGTGCAGGGAGGTGGAACACACTGGTTGTGTTAGAGAAACCTGTTCTGGCAAAGGGGAAACTTCCCGAGGGAAAAACAAGATGCTGTAATTCAATGACTTGATTAAAAGGGGAATGCTGACACAGCCTAGAGCTCCTACTGCAGTAAGAATTGGATAGAATTTGAATTTGAGGATTTTTGGAGAACTACCTGATTTTGAATGTTTTTCTACTCTGAAATGAATGTACCCAAAATATACTGAAATTTCTCATGATGTGGGATTGAAATGGAACTAATTTTGGCCAAATTGATGTGTTTCACAAATAATTTTTGGGCTTATTTTAATCTCTGAAGCAATTAAATTACTCCTGCTTTTACAAACTGCAAAAGCAAACATAGTTGCTGTGAATATAACTCCATACAATATTTCAATATGATTTTTTCCTCATGCAAAATAAAATACCTTTTTATATTTTATTAATAGTAATAAAATAATCCATTTTAATCAAATTGCATAATGCCAGGACACTTTGACAAAACCATAATTTTTGTTGAAAGGCTCTTTAAATGGAGAAGTTATGCAGGATCTCTAGGGGTGATACAGTACCATAAAAGCATCAGAAACAATAATTTATTAATTTTATTTTAGACAAATGGTTTCACAGATCTGGTGGCAACTAGAGAAAAGCTCTGTAGTCTCATATGAGCCCCATAATTATTGCAAATATCATTATACTCCTGCCCACAAATGACATTTCTCTCCCATGTTCATTCTTTTTCTTGTGTTCTAATTTATTTATATTTGTTATTGTCAGTACAGTTACTATGTCTGACTCTAGTGAAATTGATTTTTCTTAGTGTGGAGTGTTCCTGTGGTTTTTATTATAAAGCAGTTAATATGACCTGCCTCAAGAAAGAATTAGGCTGATTTTGTAAATCATCTTTATTCCTGCACAGCAGGGTCAGTAAAGCATAAGAATCTGAACAGCTTGGGCTTGGTTCTCCACCAGCCAGAATTATGTGCAGAGGTTTCACACGTGGATAGCCTTGTCCGTATGTTTTAAGTGAGGATATAAAGCATTAGGAAAGAAATAATCTTTCTTGAGATCTTCCATGGGAAAAGAAAAAAATAGGCTGACCTCATCACACTATAATTAAGAAGTTAACCCACCTCTTAACAAAGCCTCACTAGCTTTTAGTGCTGCCCAGTGTTGAAGTCCTGTTCCCTGCTCATACCCCATCACTGGTGTAAGTCCCCAGGGGTCCTGAGAGCATTCCTGCTCCGGGAGGATTGGCAGTGCTGGGGGGCAGTGCTGGGGGCCAGGACTGACCTCACCCCACTTCCCTCAGGAGCTGCTTTAGCCTGAGGCTGCAGCATTTCAGCCCCTGCCTGAGCTCCAGCTCCTGCAGCACTGCGGCTGTGCTTGTGCCTGTCCACGAACCCTGTTGATCCAGACCTGCAGCCTTGTCTTCTTCAATCCTGTCCCTGTCTTGTCACTGTGGACTTGCTCAGAGTCTGGTGGGCTGTCTTTGACTCCGGCTCCTGTAACCAGACCAGCCGCTACCACGCCTTGCTAACTCATGTCCTGACTTCAGACCTGCCTCATCACCCCGAACTTACCCAGTGATCTGACTTCTTCCAATAACCTGATTTCCAACCTGGGTCTGCCCTGTTCACCTCACTCAGGTTCCTGCCCAGCCAGCCTGATTGTCACACAGCTCCGTCTCACTACTCCATGGAGAGCAGCCATCCCACACTGGGCATCCCACACTGACAGACTCTTGCTACTGAGGATATTTTTCTTCTTTGGGCTGTCTCAGCCCCTCAAGTTCTTTTACCCTCTGCAGTTACATTTCCTTCATGCTCTTCCTGATGAGAGGAATTTGAGAATTAAAAGCCAAATACTCATGTTGGAAAATGCCCTGGTTAAATTGTTTTTCTAAGCTATTTTGTGCTTTCTTAAAACTAAGAACTGCAAAGATGAAGATCATGACAAGCAATTTATTTACTGGAAGGTGTTACACAAATTGAAAACATGGGTTGCCATTGTGGCTGTTATTTTGTTGCAGACACTTGAGGTGGTTGGATGCTGGCTAGGCTGTGGTAGGCTTCCTATTGATCAAAGGATGAAGGATGGCATCCATCTGCTTTGCTTCTCCTGGGCATGAGTCTGATGGAGCAAGTTCCTCAGGAAAAGGGAGAATAACTGGTCTAGTGACTGGTTTGGTCAAGTCTGGTATTTTTCCTTGAGTCTTTTCTCCCTCAGAATTGGGTGTAGGTCCTACAGCCTTAGGTGGAACTGGTTTTTTCTCTTCATGTTTATCTTGACTTTCTCGTAGCTCAAAGAAATTGATGTCCTCATCCGAGGGGGGTAGAATTTTAACGCAGCCCACTGTTTTTTCTAGGTACGGGGAGAAAGGATTGGCTTCTGAAGCAGAAGCTTGTTGACTCTGGCTGGATTTTCCAGGGTTCTGATCACCTTCCTCTTTCTGCTCTTCAGTGGCAGGATCCTAAATAACAAGAATAAACATTATCTATATTGAAGCTATTCCAAATTCTTTCAGATATGATCACCCTTCACAATAAGGATCTGCTGCAATTCCAGTTTGCCAAGAGCAGCTACAGAACAACTCAAAGGATAGACAGATGTAACTACTTCTTGTGCCAGGGCAGATGACTGCATGAAACTTGGATAACTACAGTTCTTGCCCCTTGCATTACCTTTGTGATTTACAATTTCTTTGTAGAGCATTCTGAACACATTCTGTATGATTGTCTCTGTGCTTATTCTATTGCTTTTTTATGCAGTCTGTTTTATCACAAGACAGATTTTTTCCTCATCTGGCCTTCCCACTTTCCTGAAGCTCATGTCGTTGTGAATAAGAAAACTCAAAAGTGGCTGGGCTTTTAAAAGTTCAGTAATTGTCATGTAAAGGAGTATTATTCCTGCAATATTAAGATTAGATTAAGAAATACCTGCTGATTGTAGATTTCACAGGATACCGTGACCAACTTTTTCAGGGGACTGTTTACTACAGAGCCTTCGCAGAATCCGATTTTCTGGAAGAAGAAAATACAAGCATTTTTTCACACTGTAGCGTTGATATTAAGCTCCTATCTTGTAAAGCAAGTGATTATGAAAGGCTGAATAGTTATAGCTTCTAAGTGTATTTGTAGGGATAAACAGCTTGGGCAAACTTTTATTTTGGAATCAAATAAAANCTCAGTAAGTCTCTGACTACCTCCTCTTCTTTGCATTTACAAAGAAGAGTTAGGTAACACAATAGTAAAAATAAACTGGCCATTTAAGACTAAACTACAACAGTCTGTAAGTTCTGCTTCAGCAGCATATCCCTATGCAGGCAAGTTGTGTATGGAACATAATATGTACATCATTTTCCACACAGAACCAATTTCACACCACACTAGTGAAGGAAACCATGAAAAAAATATTGTTTCTAGTAGTTGTGTTTTGCACTGTGCTGTTCATGGCTTGGAT
This sequence comes from Pitta sordida, assembly GCA_013390025.1. Lineage (NCBI taxonomy): Eukaryota > Metazoa > Chordata > Aves > Passeriformes > Pittidae > Pitta > Pitta sordida. The sequence goes on along the minus strand of WEKX01025675.1, from coordinate 310,761 downwards.
CTCAGTTAAAATGTGGCTTGAAATGTTATCTCTTGACATAATGCATTTAGTCTTCCAGATTCCCAGATAATTTTTTTCCTTAGTTCTTAAATGTTTTCTTTATCTGACCTAATTGTAGTTTGAATATAAGGCATTATTTGTGATTTATTGTCTGTATCTGTTTCCTTGGAAGACATCCTTAGGAGTCATTCACTTTTGCAAGGTGATGGCTATCCCACCTTTCTCTGGATGGTATTTTTTCCCTTTTCTTTGTTCATGTATTTCTAGGTAAGAATTTGAAACTTTTAACTGAAAGGTCTTCTCTATTCTAAAGCAGTCTGTAGAGTTGCAAGACTGCACAGAGCTACAATCCATAAAAAGATGTTTCTGGGTTTGGGTTCTGGTCTGGAAAGAGCCAAGGAAATACAGTATCTACTAAATATTCCCTGGGGAATCATAGTATCTGGAAAACAGGTGTTTATACAGGGCAAAGTACTTACAGCTGCTTCTGATGGAAGTGGCTCACACGTGGAGACGTCAGCAACCACGTCGCTTTTGGAGCAGGATGTCTCCTGAATTAAAAACTCTACAAAATACGCAGCACCAACAACCCACTGTAAAATGAGAGGACAGTGGCATTTAGACCTCGTGCATGTGTCAGGAAGAATGAAGAATTCTACTGACCTCGAAGCAGAAGTAAAACTCCTGCTAAGTCTGGAAGGAGCAGGTTGTACTTGGGCATGGCTGTTATGTAGTTGTGTTACAGGACAGTATTTTTCCCCAGTTCTGCTTTATTGCCTGGTCATTTTTTACTTCTTATATATGCACAATCTTAGAAACTCTTGGATTAGCTATAGTCGATATGAGTTTGGATTTTGTCAAAAGTTTAGTATCCACATAGAACTATAAATCCAAATATCCTCTTCCCTGCCTTGTTGATAATTTCTGGTTGTTTTAATGAACAGGATCAAATTAGTATTTCTGAAATCAGGGTTGGAAAATGGAAGCAATTAAATAATGTATTGTAGTAATATGTGACAGTTTGAGATCAAGAAAGAAAACCACTTTGTTATCTATACATAATGAATTTTTGAGAGACCAGATAAACAAACAGGACTTAGCCATGAGATCATTAACGCTGTTAATCTAAAATTAGCTTTAAACCATGCTTAAACTCATTCAGTGAATGTGTTTGGAAGGGATTACTGTGCTTTATTAAAGAATTTCCATGAGGGAGTCACTAATTCATGGTAGTGGAAGAAGGCAGAGCTCACAGTGAAGCTTTCTTGAACTTTGGAAGTAAATCTGCGTCTCGAGTTTTTCATAAAGCCCTTCTTTTTGCAATAAATGGAATCTTGGATCAAGAAGATCACAGGAATTTTGCATTAGAGTATTCTCTGAGTACAGAGAATACAGAGGCAAAATCAAAACAATCTGTAAGACATTACAAATTGTAGGACAGGAGGATCCAATACTTCTAGAGGGCTAAAACAAATCAGATGAGCCTTGGCTTACCTGCATTGAAGCTCTTGTGACATTGAGGAGAGAGAAATAATGAGTTTGCTCACTCTCTTCATTGAACTTGGCAAGACTTTGACCAGCAGCATCCAAATACACGGGCCTAGATGGATCGTCATCGAGTGGGCAGTCAGGACATACTGAGCCAATGTATCTGCGTGGAACTTTTTATTCAAGTAAAAAACGTTATTAGAGAAGACATAGCCCTAAGAGAATATTGATAATGTAGGTCACTGTAAATACATCTATGCACCAACCCTACCCACTTGTCCTCCACTCTCCTGGAGTAACAACATGTAGTTTGAGGCCCTCAACAATTTTTAATCTTTATGTATTTGTAGACCCATAAAAATGCTGCAGTGGAGGCAGAGACACTGAAGGAAAAAGTTCAGCCTATTGACAGTGGGCTGGCTGGTTTTACTTGCCTTTCATAAACCCATAAAAATGTCTTTCAGTTCAGAGAGTAAAAGCCCAAACAAGGGCTCTGCTGGGTGTCACAGAGGTTAAAACAGTTATTACTGAACTGCTTTGAGCTGCAGGACCTCACTGGCCTTAGAATCATTGACTTGAGGAAATCAGGGCAGCTGAAGATAATGGAGGTAGTGTGGTGTCATAATTACAATTAAAATTTAAAGTAATGAAGGCTATTTGTCAAAGAGTGTTTTTCCAGTCCTTTTATAAAGAGTGTGTTGAAGACATACCTGGTTGTATAGTGCACTCATAAGTATGCAGATGAGCAATATTTCTTGGCTGATTAATGTAGATAATTGCTTTGCATTGACCATAAACCTAAAACAATATAAACATTTAAACCCAATTAATACTGCATCCTTTGCACTCCTTTGTGAGTGGTCCCTTTTCTTCTTGCAGTCATGAAATTCTTTTCAAGACAAAAGTTTTGTTAATAATCATATAGCAATGAAACCTATTTCTAAGCATCTCCTTTAGAAATAAATGCCCAAATAATGCCCTGGTGGAATTCTGAGCCACACAGGTGCAGGATTTGTCTGCAGGGTGGCCTACACAGGGCCAGTCTTCAGTCAGCTGAGAAGTGCCCAAGTGTCACAGCCAGGCCCCTGCCCCAGGAACTGGGTCTGTGTCTAGAACCCCGAGAGCTGAAACCTGGAGATCAGCTCAGGGTGTCTGGATCCAGTCACATCTCTTCCACCTCCTCGTTGTCCCTATAACCACGGGGAGTGTGGAGGGAAGGACTCTAAACCAGTTTTGTGGCACAGCAGGGTCACCCTTGCACATGGAAAACCCTCTGACTTTATGGCAGAAAAAAAAATACTGGCATATTAATATTCATTAGTCTTTATATTTAAGACTTGAAAGTGTATATCTGAGAGCTCCTTAAATACTGCTACATGTGTGATCAAGGACTCTGGACATAGATTTCTTGGCTTCACTGAAGCCATATCAACCATACAGGCTTTGCACCCTGTTCCTGCTGGAAACACTATAATGAGAAGTTAGCAGAATTTTTTTTTTTTTTTTGCTAGGTTTTAATTTGAAAGTTAAAACTGATTGACCTTAGAAGCAGTCCCAGACAGGACAATTTAATCATAACTTCTTTTTCTTTCGTATGAAACTTCTTTCTTGTCATTCTTCATTTTATAAGTTGGTTTTTTTCACTTCTTCAAAATCACCTGTAGCAACAGTCTTAGACAACTTTCTGGTTTTGCAGCTTATCTGGCTGAGCTTTCATTTTTCTCCTTTTTCAGTCCAATTTTTATAGAGTTGTCAGAATAAAAGTAGAATTAAACCAAACCAAAAATCACACGTTATATAAAAGTGAGTTGCTTTTATTCCCTTCTTGACAGGCTGTCTTTAAAATAAACTCTTACAGGGTTGCTATAAAAAGTAAACCATTATTCTAAATTGTGTCCTAGCATGGCTATTTAGTTCAATCTGCTTATTAGCTCTGGTTGAAAACTTTCCTTTAATTTTCATTTTAAAAATAAATCTTGCCAGTCTATAAACTGATAAAAAGGTACAGAGTAAAACTGTGGACCTTAAAAAATGGGGTTTGATTTCTTCTAAGCCGTGTTGCCCACTATGAAGGCAAATGTAGGGATTTTGCTGTCATCAGTAGTGACTCAGCATATCTGAGATTAAATAGGAAAATAAAATCCTTACAGTTGAATGAGCAGATCTGGTTTTGCAGTTCTTCCACAACTTTTTGCTGCGTACATGGCATTCAGTATCTACTACGTCTAAGATGAGATAGAAGACAGATCCACTGTACTCCTGAAAACAAGAAATAAGAGTCACATTCCAGTTTGTATCCAATGAAGTAGGGACACATAAAAGGGAGAGATGGAGAAACAGATAACACACAGGTGGGATGCACAGATATCCTGAAAACTGAACATCCTGAGGGACAAAAGTGGCAAATGAGGTTAGATTCAGGCCCTGTTAGAATAGGCTTGGTCATGCACCCACCCAGCTTTAATTAAAGAACAGCCATTTAATCAGTTTTATCCTTCTGATTCTGGTACCAACCAGAACCCAAGAGTAAGGACTAAACATGGTGATGTTTTCATTATCAACTGCATTTTATGATCAGATTTGAAAGATAGGTTATTTTGCCTGCAGTAATAATGAGACCATAAATACCACAAGTAATAAAAAACTGCCAACATGAAACATTCCCAGTAGGCATTAGAAACAGAAATACCTTATTTCTTAGTGTGTTTTTCAAGTATGGATGCTTTGCACTTGCTGTAAAGAGGTGATGGGCTGTTAATGCAGACACCTTAAATATTCTCTCAGCTCTCAGAGTGTGTTCTGAGAGACCTTTGCATATCCACATGGATGTCTCTGACTCACTTAAAGCTTCAATCCTGTGCTTGAGTTCTGAGCCTGTGCTTAGGCCCAGAAACCTTTATTCGGTTCACTGCAGCACAGGGTACAAAAGCAGTTCAGGTTCAACTTTTGGGCAAACATCTTTCCATGCAAAAGGAAGGAGGGACTAAAAGTACAGCTCCCTATACCCAGTGATTATATCATGTGGTGCAAAAAGATGAGATGCTGCATGGTGCAGCTCCTTGTTCTGCTTCCACTGTAGATATGGGTAAGCACCTTCAGAGCATATTTATCAAGGATACAGCTTCGTAGGATCATGTTTTATTTATATCTTTAGTGGAAAGCTAGAAAGAAGGCAGCTGTCATTTATACATCCTAAAGAACTTAGAAGTGAGTGTTGGCTGCGTGTTTAGACTGAGATTATGTCTATGCTGCAGAGGGAGAAAAAAACAAAGCTGAATGAGAACAGTATTCATTCATCCCCGACTGATTTCAGTGGCTTGGAGAAATGGAGACAACACTAAATGGGGCAAGAGTCTTGCAGAAGTCTGGGCTAGTGTCTGTATGACTTCGGTGTTAGTTTCGGTTTCTGTTGAATAGTGACTAACGACCAGTCAGTAGGGCATCTAAAGGCTGGAGTACTGCTGGCCTTTTTGGTTTTACACGGCTTAGAAAACCACTAAGAGGTATCTGTTATTGAGTTCTGAGGAGATCAAGAGATACATACTAGTTTGATCATGCACTATGGAGATCTATGGGATGGTGATTTTAGATAAGCTCCACCATATATACTTGTAATGCTAAACCCTTTAAATATAGACGAGCAAAATTTATAGAAAATAAATATAAAGGGTGATTAAATTGTTTTGTTAGCTTTGTCTCTATGTTCTGTTCTTATATATGCAACTTCTCATGCTTTCTATGATTTTTTTTTGGTATTTTCATATCCTCTTTTTTTTCCCCACAAAGTGTTCAATGAAGTAATCTGGTAATGCCTTGCTTTAAGCTCTCAGGGTTTGCCTACACTAATCCTGAGGTTTAATTATAAGTGTCATTTTGAAGGCTGTGAAAAGATCAAAAGCTATTTTGACAAAGAGTGATGCTGAGGTTCAGCAACGCTGTGCACAGTGGCACAGCAGGACCCCCACACCTGGCTGCATAAACCCTTCTGTGGAGGGAGCTAATCATAATTTTCTGTTTACATACAAGGTATCTAAATACCATGATGATATGTCTCCTTAATATGAGAGCAAATATACCTTAAATCACTAAACGGAAAGTAAGACCTGTCAAAGAGTAATTGCTGTTTGCTGAAAATGTGATTTTGAGTAATGCAGCATTTGGTAAAAGCTTGTAACTTTAAATATATCTTCTATGAGAAAAAAACCGAGACACCAAACAACCAAACATCACTAAGACTCCTCTGAATGAAGAAGAAATAGCCAAGAAAACCATGTATCTCTAAGGAGTCTAGGAACTGGTAACTTGAGCTTTCAAGTTGGTTTTTAAGGTATTTTGAAGGCAAAAGCACACACACACCTCATTAAAGAAATGTTCTTACTGTGTTTGGTGTTAGATGGGTTTCCTGAATCATGAATACTGTTTGTAAAGCTTGGTGGTCTTGGAAACACTAAATGCCATAAGGGCAGACCAAACTGTATTTCTTGTTGCCTGTAGCTCTCTTGTATAATATCAGCTCTATATAAGTAGATGAGGTTATTAAAAATTCTACACATCTTTTGGTCTACCTGCTTCTGTATGTATCAAAATCTACTGGGGAAAGGATAATTTGGGGCTTATTTAGAGCTCTGCAGATCACTGAGGGTTTAATCATCCTTATTTTAATTTTCATTAGAAGACCATTATGCAAAGGCTTTTTGATATCTACATAGTATTGAATAAAAACTTCTCCATCTTTTCTGCATTGCCAGAAAGATCCCTTCCTCAGCACTGCTGGTGCCAGGCTGCAATGCGTGCTGGGCAGCCTGGGAGCCAGAGGAGACGCAGCACCAGGGTGACCCGGTGCAAGGGAAAGAAATGAAATATTTTGGCATGTTTTGTAATTTTGGTTAAGTGCCTGTCAGTGAAGTTAATAATGAGTATCTTGTATGAAAGCAAGCTTTGTCCTACTTCCATATAAGTTAATAGCAGATGGCTCATTAGTTTCAATTAGAGCAAAACTGAACCATGGGTTGCTTAAGGGCAGATTTGAATTTGAAGTAAGTTTGAAAATGTTTTTTATCCTCAGTAGTGGTTAAGAAGTGGGAGGAAGGACCACTGACTGGTACAAACCCTAAGGATTTCTTTAGTTTTTTGAGAGGAATAGGAGGTGTCCAAGGCAGTTACTATCCATGAACCCTCCTGACATGGCTGACTCCTCCTTATGTGCTCAGTCCCGGCAGCAGCAAAATGGGACAAAGGGCTGAGATTGTCTAGTTTGTTATTGCAATGTCTTGAAACACATTATTTACAGGATGAGCATATTAGATGAAAAAAAAAAATAATGAAAGTAAATCAACCCCCCTAGTGAACAAAGGATGCTTGCTCTAAAGAAGTAAGTCTCTAGAAAATTAAGTGACCAACCAAATAACGAACAAGGATCAAAATTCTTTTATACTGAGATACGCTTGGCACACATGAAGGGAGAAGCAGGGAGATGAATGGTTTATAGCATATCTGCACCCACATGACCCATTAGAGTCATAGGGGAACTCTAATTGTTATCAGTAGGAAATAGCTCCAGGAGAAGGGGTCTGAGTGCCAAACTACATGACGGGTGATATGGGTTCTGGGACAGCTGAGAAGCATCACGTGGAAAAATTCTAAAGAGACCTGTTCCAGTTGCTTAGTGTCACCTGAGCAAAGACATAAGAAAGGAGAACACAGTGCAAAGCACAGCAGAGTGGGCATCTTTAGCCATGAAGGCTCAGGTTGCTGGAGGCCACAGTGTATCTGCAAAAACCATGTCCTTGTAAGAGCAGGAGGAAGGAGTGTCATCCCCTTGCCAGTACAGATCTTTAAACATCTGGCAACAAGCCTGATTTTCTTTAAGAGTTCAGAACTCAGCCTTTCAGATAAGCTTATGGGAAGTGAGTAGGCATTGCAGGGAATGTCAGTAGCAAGCTTCCACAGTGCCTTATCTGTTGTGGGCCTTGGGAACTCATTTCAGGCTGTCCCTAGCTACAGCCAGTAGATTCAGCTATTGTAAAACAAAATAGTGATAAATGAAGCACACATAGAGAAATAAGATACTTCAGGAAATGTGAATGATATTCCATAGGTATTTGCAGTGTATTTTTTGCACTTGAACTGGTTTCAGATTTCTTCTGGAGAATGAGTCATCTTTCAGAGGTCTGTAAAAGAATTCCCTGGTCCCAAGTGGGATGTGTTTACACCTGTTAGTGCTTACATCTTTTGTGCAAGCACACGATGACTTAACAGCCTTTGCACTCCAACTGCTCAAGGCAGTGGGAGGAAGGTGTAAAATGAAATTAAATCAGAGTAGTGGTGTTTCATATCAAATTTGAACTGATGTCTGAAGCTATTCCAGGGGCAGGCAGCAGAGGGTCATGGCTGAGATTTGCTCTCTAATTGCCCACAGTGGTGATGAAATGGTTTCTAGTCGTCTGTGCATAAAGTTGACATGGCCTCTGGAGTCCTGTGAGTGGAACTTGACATCTGCCCTTTGAAATATTTCTTGGCTCAAACAGGTATTTCTAAGGAATAGTGACAGACATGGGGCTCTTCAAGGGAGAAACAGATACACAACAAGAGGGTAACTTACCTGAGGCTGTTCTCGGACGCCGTAAATTCGGTAGAGGCTGAGTATGTAGCCCTCTTCTCGGTCAGCATTGATCTGGCGAAGAGCCAGGTCTGCAGCCTCCTCTACTGCGGTGTCATCGCAGCGCGGGGAGAGCAGCGCGGCCGCTCCGCTGCCAGCGGGGGCCGCAGCGCAGGAACAAAGCGCCTGGACGCTGAAGAACATCAGAACAAGCCAAACCATTCTGCTTAGAGAGCCCGTGCGGCAGATCAGAATGGTCAGTCAGGATGAGACCTGAATGAAATCGCAAACTTCTGCAGTGGAGCTGGATCTCTCTATAAACTTGTGACTCCCTTTTATTACATACTGACCAGGCAACTTACAGCCGCAAAAGCAAACACTACGTCAGTGATTACAACGCTTTGCAGAAGTGTCACTCCCTCTGAGACCAGACAGAACTTTCTCGTTCTGGCTTTCCATCTCCAATTCAGACTTCTCTGGGAAGATCGTGCACCTTTGACCTTATGGGAAGGGACAAGAATACAAACACAAAGCTGCTTCCTTGAGAAACCAGATTTGCTTAAATAAGCCTAGAGGCAAGACAGGGCTGGCTCCATGCTCTGTTCTGTCAGTGATCCAGTTCTCTCCCAGATAAGACAAGGACAAAGGTCTCAGTAATTTGATTGGGAAATGGATAAGCATCACAAGGTTGATTGATTTTGTACTTTATGTTTGTTGAATGCCAGTTGTAAACAAATATATTGACTCTATTATATGCAGTCAGTTTTATTGTGATAGAAAGTGTGGTTTGGATTTATTCTGTGAGCATTTCTATTCAGCTTCATATCTGCAGATGAATTGTACTCCTTAGAGATATTGAGACCCCCTGAAGGGTCATGGAAAATTCTGCCTGGAGAAACTTTAGTTTGAAATGACAGCAGTACGTGCCTTGTGAGTAACCTGTCAGGAACTCCATGCTGGAGGCAAGGGGGAATAACTTTACAAGTGGCTGTTATATTGAAGATCTGGAGAAGTAACCACCACCATTACTTGAGAAGTATGAATGTCACTGGTTTTCTACAAAGGGGAAATTCTGCAGTATTTCACCTTGAAGGATACCAGAAGCTGGGTTACCATTTTCCTGACTCTCATTTTCCGTCATGGGACTTTGTGATCACAGCTATTTGCTGGACAGCAAGTAACTTTAGATTTGTGGGCTGTATGGAGTGAGGAAGGAGAAGTGCAAGTGAAGGGCATGAATTGTCTCCATTTAATACTACTGTAAAGTTTGAGGTCATTAAACATGTATATATTGTCCCTATTTTTACTAGCCCGGCAGTGTTCAAAGCACATTCCTTCAGGAGACAGCAGAACCTGTCCCAGGGAATGTCCATAGAAACTTGGGAAGGATTATACAAACCAGAAGACCTGCAATAGTGCTGGGGCTGAAACTCTTCTTAGATGACTGTTTGGTGGCGAAGGTGCAAAACACAGAAGCAAGACAGAAAGGGCACGTGACTGCCAGAATGAGCCCCCTCGTACGTTGCCAGTTGCTTCGCAAACCCAGAGTGAGGGATAATGTACGGACTGTGTTGTGGAGGGAAGGGCTACAAGGGGTGAATATTGAGAAACACTGCTGTAGCCATAGTACACGAACAGCAGAAGCAGCAATGCAGACTCGCTCACATTGTTCCTTGTGCCTGGGGATGCTTCCCCTGGGGCTAAAGGATAATAACTCATTTTCTTTATCCTTACAGTGCATAGCATTTCTATGGAGATGGGTGCCAGTTAGCACTGGCTGTGTCGGTGCTTCTTATAATGGGGAATTGTTATATCCCTGACTCTGTTCTTTGTATTCTTCCTCTGACTGGAAAGGAAAAAAATTCCCCGTTGAAGTAGCTGACCTCAAAACATGGACACAGCTGGGAAATTTGAGCATGTCCAGCCAAAGCAGCACATGAAGTACATATGCTTTTCCAAAATGGGGTTTGAAAAAGCTGAAAAACATTGCTGGCCAGTGATGCAGACCTGGAAAAACCTTTCATGCTGCATTTCAAGGGAGGAGGCATTTGTATTTTATGTATTGCCATTTCCTAGCTCTTACAGCCCAGAGAATCTATTATTAAATGCTGAATCTGTTACTAAGGCCCAAGTGTGTGAATACGGGTCTATACTGGGGGGAGACAAAGCGATCACTTCAAAACAGTCACGGAAAACAGATCTGTAAGAGGGCAGAATTGTGTTAAGGAGAAAGAAGATGAAGTACAGCTACCAACTGGAATGCACAGAGAAATTCTACTTTTTTTTTCTTTCTGTACTTTTTTTTCTTTCTGTTTTAAGGAACAATGGACTGGTTACACCAGGTGTGAGAGAACATCTGTGAAGTATGGTGGCCACAGATGTTTCTGCTACGTTTCTTTGCTTTGTACCGCTAGAAAAGGCAAGAGGAAAATGCAGCATTTCTGGAGTTCGGGGATCCTTTTTATAAACGTAGTGTTTTTACAATCAGATAATTCTCCAAGCCTGGAAAACACTGTGTGTATTCTCTGTCACTTCCGCCTTCTACATCTTCTCTGTAACTTAGTGCCTTCTTCATTATATATAAGTTAAGATGATTTAGTTAAGATGATTCCTAGTTTTAAGAAGTCTCTTGAATCTGATGTTACAGCAATGAAGATCATACCAGTGGCCATTTCATTAAATCCTTTACTGTGTCTCATGCAGTGAAGTGAGAGGACACCTATCTTAATATATTAAGAAGTTTCTACAGCTTCGTACCAGCACTTTTGGAGGGCATGGCAGAATATACGGGAGGCACTGCTTCACAGAAAAGCAAAAAATCCCTGAGCAGTTGATGGGTGGTACAATTGCCTACATTATTGTTCTTGCAAAACTCAGTGTTTGCTTGGAATGTGAGAGCTGCTGCCTTCACAGGCAGAGCTTGTCCTCAGTGTACTGCCGTCACATTAAACCACAGTTTATAAAGTCTGGGCTGATTTCCCTTTTTCTTTCCTCTCCACACCCAGCTGAAGCGCTGGTGCAAGTGCCTACAGCTTTTCCTTTCCCTGGTGGCACAGCAGAGCAGAACCTTTCTGTGACACGACCTGTTGCACCATCACCAAGAGCAAATGTGAGTTGTGTTGCTTACTGAATACTGGAAGGTTGTAACTAGGAGAACGGAATAGGTTATTTGAAACAGTTCAGAAATGACATGTGTTCTGCAATTTTTGCTGCCTGCATGATAATTATCTTGTAGCAAGTGCTGTTCCTGGTTAAAGATTCATGACTGTCTTTGAGACTGCTCCCCGGGGCCTGCAGAATTCCAGTCTGGCTAGCACTAAAGATCCTTCTGGCCCCAGCCCCTTATTAATTCTCTACCTAGAATAAATTTTGCCTCTAACACGTGCCAGAAATTCAGGGAAGATTTGACTGCTAGGACAATGGTAAATTGCCATCACCGTCTGGGTCCTGTTATATGAGATATGTATCTGCAGTATATTTTTTATTCTCTTGAATTGGCATTTCCTCTTATGCACACAGGCCATACAGGACCCCATGATCACACTGCACCTGCGTGTCTGCTGGAATTACATACACATGTAATTGACTGCAAGGATTGATGCTTTCAGCCTGTCAGCAATGAATGTGTCCTGATTCTCTGTTCTTTTCGTAGACATGGATGTTCTTATGCCATGTCCAAAAGTTTTGAGGTACTTCTGGTTGATATTGAAAGTAGATATATGCTAGGAAACATTCCAGGTGGAAGGGAAAAAATACTTTTTTTTTCCTGCCACTTCGTCAGTACTATTGGTGTGTGATCAAAAGAAAGGACTGACCTGATTTTCTGCAGTGCTCAGCACCCACACATCCCAGTGAAGCTGATGAGAAGTGCAGTTGCTTACTGTTTTTGAAATCAAGCCCAGAATATGACTCATAACGCTGTGAAGGAGATACTTCACAACTAAATGAAAATATATACAGGTAGAAGGTACCAAAGCATTGAACATTTTATTGTGAAGTAACCTTTCGGAAGGCGTTTCTATCGCAAAGCTACAACTGTTGTATAGCTCTTACAACAGCTTCATTGAAACAATATTTTCTATATTTTAACTAGAGAGTCCCTATATGAAGGGAAAACTACTGCTATATGTTGAAATCACCTATATTTTGGAGCAGGCCTTTGCAAGGTCCTGCCACAGCTCTGCTCTCTGGAGAGTAAAAATCATTTGGGCTCAGAGTCAGGTATTCGCACCTATTTGCACTTGATGTTGTGGTCTGTGCGTTGATGTTGTTGCACACTGATTTCATGTCTGTAACGCAGCTTAGATATCGAAATGGCGAATCTTCCCAGGGCATGGAGGAGGAGGAGGCACAAAGCCAACTGGGCGAGGTACTTTGTCATGCTGAGCAACCTCTGCAACTGCTCTCTTTGTTACAGACTTTGCTGAGAGCATGGAACGAAATACTTCTGAAGAGCCGGATTCAGATGCAAGAGGGTTATGGTGGGAGAGCCTGAGATTATGGTTTGGAAAGCCAGCAGCACTGGGCGGGAGTCCTGCTGATGTATCTTGACCTGGATGAACGTAGGTAACTCCAGGCTGGAAAAGAAAAGCAGTCTGTGTTTGTTTTCAGTGACCTGGGGCTTATGACATAGAGGTCATTGATATCTTAGTAGGTCACCCGTTCCTAATTAGCTACAGGCCTTCAACGCAGGTACAAATGTTCCTGAATATCACAAGTCTGATTTGCATTTGAACACATATGCAGAAGCCCAGGAACACACTTTTTATAGCCAGTGGATCATCAGCACCAAATTCTGTGCTATATGAAATTTCAGGGCCACCTGCCCAGCCAGCAAAACATTCAAGACCAGCTGTCTCATTCTTTTTTTCATATAGTATCTCCTAGACGGCTAATTACTATTGAGTTACCAAGAGCTCTGGTCCATAGGAAGCGTTCAGCCACCACCTAGTCCTTCTCATGCCAAGTGTAGGCTAAAATACCTGGAGAGCACTCAGGTCTAGTGTGTGTTTCCCTCCCTTTGTTGTAACAGTGGTGGTCAGTGTCCCCAGAATTCAGTCACGTCTAAGCACCACTGAAAGCCCCAAGCTGATTTCTTCTACCAGAATGCTCATTTCTGGTTTACATTTATCTGCCTCATTCCTCTACCTGAGCAGGGTTTGGTTCCTTTTGCCCCACTAGGCACGTGAATCTCCCAGATGGTTAGCAGGTCAAATTCTCAAACGTGGATGGCAGAGGTGACATAATTCCCAGCACAGAAATCCATGGGATAGTCAGGAGCTAACTTACCTTGGGTTTTAGGGTACAATGTTCAATTCAAGTAATCACAGACATGTAATCAGTCTACAGTGAAAGAAGTAAGGGTGATGGCCTGCAACAGTACTAGTAGGCTGGAATACTCTGGAAAGCAAGGGGATATCTGAAGTTGGTACCTGATGTCCATACAACTGGCAGTCCACTTTCAAGTCCTGTGAGGGATGTTTCACCACTGTTCCTGTGCAGAAACCAAAATTCTGGCAAAGAAGAACATAGTCAAGAGACAATAGTTAGAAAATAGAGGAGGCCTGCGTTACAATTTTTAATTTCAGCGCATTTAGAAATGGCTACGTGGTCTCATGTCATCTCTGAGCAATAAAGTGCTTGCTCTTTAAATGCATAAGCAGCCAGTAAGCGAAACTCCTGTATGCTAGAGTAAAATCCTTTGTATTTCTGGATATGAGAGAGGGACGGAGTATATAAGAATCTAGGTTAAAAGCTTCCACCCCCTAAACTGCCTAGGACTCATTTTCATCAGAAACAGAAGAATTTTAATATAATAAAGTACACGGAGAGGAGAGGA
>WEKX01025675.1:79227-296202 GCA_013390025.1 Pitta sordida | reverse complement strand
GAGGAGAGATACAGCTTTAGGAATGATATACTGAAAAGCATTTCATGATGGTATACATCTGTTGCACTTTGATCCCCACAGGATCCAGCTCAAGTGTGAGCTCATCCCAGCATGATGTTGCTTTTCTACCTCTGAGCTGGCAAGACTGGGGCTGGTGCTGTCATACTCACAGATTGATCCTCAGGCAGCAGCTGACAAGCCTCCACATTAACTTTAGCTTCTTCTGCAGAGCAGTTCGTGGCACCCACAGCAAACTCAACAGCAACAATATGCGCTGGGTGATACTGATAAAACAGGAAAATTGTTTAACTGACTTTGCACTTGAAACTGCAGAGCTGCTAAGAAAAGATAAAAGGCAAATGTTGTGTGTTCGTCTCCCACAGGATTGAAAGAGAATCCTGTGGCTAAAATGGCATAAAATACTTGGGAAATTATGAGCAATTCAGTAGGGCAAATTAGAGCAAACAAACTGATTCTGTTTGCAAACATAACTAGTTATCAGTGCACAATTACTGTAGATGAAATGTTCTGTTTACATGGAAGGCTAGACAGAGTTCTAGCAATTACCTGTATTTGCCCTCTTCCGATCTCCAGGAGTCTGAGGTAGGGACCGGTGGTTTTGCTGTTGAAGTCATTGAGTGCAGCTGACACCGTTTCTAACACCTCAGTGTCGTTCAGTTTTGCCAGCAGTGGACAGCCGGGGCACACTTTGCGAATGTCTTCACTCGAGTCTGCAGGAGGAACCGAACAGATTATATTTTGATCAGGTCGTCAGTGGTTTTAAAAGGCATTATAGACCTATCCAGCCACAAAAAACAGTTTCATGGTCTGTCCCAAATGACAGCAGCAGGAATTTTTGCAGTGCAGGCTATAGATGGCAGTGTGTCATACGACTTGGCCATCTGAATCTTTCCACAGGAAAAGTGCAGTGGGCTTCAACAGCACATTTTGAATGTTCTGAGTAGATTTTAGTAAATTCTCTCTCTGGCAAACTGTCTATGACACCAGTGTAAAGGTGCTTCAGCTCACACTAGGAATGGTGGGAAAATGAAGGTACATAATTTATTGAAATGGTGTTTGTGTGAGTGTGTTATTTCATTCAGTCAACAGTTTTGAAAGTAGTTCTTTAGACATCTTGTACAGATCAAAGAGATCTCATACCAAGCATGCAGAATAGACATTCTTCTTTCCCATGCCAGTATTGAAAATGCTGGATTTAGTAAATAAGCTCCATCTGCCAAAGCAGCTCTGACAATCAACAAGCTCAAGTAAACTCAGACCAACAAGGACTCAAATTCTTAAGGTTAAACTTCTGAGTGAAAAGACTCAGGATGAGCAATCTCTGGGTCAAATCTGGGACCTGCTGCACAATTAGTCTTACAGTATCTCAATTGTCATGGTGAAAAGGAGCAAAGACAGAGACTGGGTTTGTAGCTGAATGAAGTCAGAAAACGAGTCAAAATGAGATTCAAAACAGCTGCATTTAGAAAACCCATTAACTGTCATCCTTTATGTCATATTTGCATTTATGACATGCAGTGTTGAATTCCAGCAATTTAGAATAAGAAAAGCTACTGAACTGTAACCACTGCTTTAATAATACTCAGCCTCTGGATTCAAACCTACAGCACAAGGTCTTTACCTGCATTTGAATGGCATTTGCTAGCAAGTACAGATATTGTCCCATCCACCTTCTGCATTTTGACATCACAGTCACCCTCAACTGCCTAGAGAGAGACAAAAATCAAAGGGTTACATCGTTCAGATAAATCGGATTTTCTGAAAAGGGCAACTAAATTTAAAAGAACAGATCCTGGCTGAGCAGTCCTGGCAACATTGGTCTGATTGCAAAGGCACTGCTAGGCATGTCCTGGTGTCTGTGATTTTGTAAAAGACAGATAAGAGCTACAAAATTCGGATCTAAATCTGGATCTCAGAAGTATCAGATGTACCAAGGTTAGGGATATTTGGTACAGGTTCCTCTCTCAAAAGAGCAAAAAAAAGATGAATAGTCATGAATTAAGACCTTCTGCAGAGCTGTTTGATAACACTCTCACTAATCTCGGCTGGTCAGTGGCCATGGTAACAGCAGAGTGTGCTGCCTTGTGTGAGCCGGCTCACGTGCAACATGATCCTGCAGGGAGGAGATGTCAAAGGCAAAGCTGGAGTCACGGGGAACAGGGAACACTTAGAGTTACCTCCCCCCAGATGGAAAATGGGATTCTGAGCCCTGGTGAATACAGGGGTGGATCATGATTCATATTTAGCGAGCTCTGTGAATTGGGCCCCATTCTAGATACAGCAGGCTTAAACTGTCAATTGCTCACTGTGCTTTCTGCTTAGAAACCAGAGCTGCCTGTGCTCAGACAACACTTCCGCTGCTTTGGTCAGGGAAAAGCTTTTCAAAGCTGGATCACACTTGCATAAGAATGAAATACGTATTTGAGGCCGGTAAATTCCAGCTGAGCATTACTTTGAAAGCAGACCCCTATCTGAAGGGACTAGCTCTTCTGCAGTCTCACCTAGGAATAGGTGACTAGACTTGACAGAATTTCCCTGTGTAACACCCCACATGAAGCCAAGGGAAGGTTATTTTTGCAGAGATTCTCAACTTGCCCTGTTCATGGTTTGCAATGAGGCAGTGGCATCTGGGCTGACCGTGGGGGCCTGAATCTGCAGCCCCTAAAAAACCCCGTGGCACTCATGGACTGTATGTGGGATGTTATGTTGACAGGGATGTGTCCTCATCACATAATAGGACATAAAAAACATCCAGGTGCAAAATCCTTCATGACATGAGGGCAACAAAATCAGCAAGGAGGTTCCAAGGAGGTTATAGGCTGTTACAGTGATACAACATTTGCTTGGGAATGTGATTGGTGATAGCCTGGCCTCTGGCATCAACATGCACCTTTGGACCCAGCTGGTAGTGTTTAGGTACTCACATGTTCTGCAAAGCTCCTTACTGTGCAATTGGCTAGAGGTGTAGGGCTGAGAATATGGCACTTGGTCTCTAATAAATCAAGTTCCATAAACATGAGGTTATTTTTTGGCCCCTGGAAGAAAAAAAGAAACAAAACACAGGAGTTGTCATAATTACTTCACAAAACATCACTTGACTTCTTCCCTGGGCCTGTGCTGGGGTCTCTGTTGCTGGCTGTCATGGGTAGCTCCAGGCATACACTGGAGTAACTGAAGAGGTCCTTACTATTTAAGTTCATAAAAAACCAGAACTCCGGACCTCGAGTAAGTCAAGATAATCACACTTTGAGTTTTTCCAGCTAATAAGGAACAGGCCCATAAACTTTGGAAAGTCCAGGGTCAGGTATATAGTGGGTCAGGTCTCTTAAGTTAACTGGATTTTATTTTGTTGGGTAGTATCAAAAAATCAGTGGCTGTCTTTTTGATGAAAAAACTTCATGTGTCCATAGCCAGATACCAAATAAACACTAGGGCACATTGATCTGTCTCATTTAGTCAATTGGGATTACACTGAACTGCACCAGCGAACTTCCAATACTCCTTTCATTTTATGGCTGTTTCTGAACCTTTGCAACGTGGTTCTCTGGGTTCCCTAGCTCTGAGACTGATTCTGAGGTTTGATTCTCACAGGATTCTATTTAAACCAATTTTGTTACTTTAGTGTAAAAGCATTAATATGAACAAAGCAGTGTCACTAGTGGGGTTTTTTTGTGGGTAACTCTGTGCACACTTCTAATCTCATTTATGTCTGTTCTAGTATTTTCTAAATTACTTTGGTATATTTTCTCCCATAACAAATAGGAAACAGCCACAGTTTCATTCTTGTTAATATTTGGGACCATTTTCAACATTTTGAAGAATCAAAGGTTCTGAATTGGTGCATACATTGTGTTCATGACCATTTCTACAGCCTTTCTAGATGCCTACAATGATGGCAATAGATCTTAGTGAAAATGAGCCGTAGTTATTTCCATTCAGATTCCTTGTCAGTTCATTGGGATATTAGGTAAAATTAATGCCTACTACATAATCACTAATAGTGCGGAGTTATGATAAGTATGCATTTAGCCAATAAATAATTACCTGCATATCAAAGATTATCCTCAGTTTTCCTCTAGATTAGCTGCTAGGCTCATGAATCAGCGCTTGAAATGATCTGCCCTAGCAAGCATGCTGCATTTGGAAACTGAGCCCATTGTACAAAAACATATGAATATTTCCCTCTCCCCCTCTGTTCTGCTATTTGAGAGTTGCATTCTGGTGACCTGGATTCTCCACTGCTACCAGGTGGCCTTGCCCCATTTAAATCAACAGAGCCATGCTGATTTCCCCACATGAGGATACAGCCCTTGGCAAATCCCTGTACAGGTCATTTCCAAGCATCCCCAGGCCAACACAGTGCTCTGCCTGCAAGCTCCTCGCTTACCTGGGGTACCACATGGACATCCTTGATTCTGTTTACGGTGAACTTGTATCCGTGATGACTGCGGCCATTAATATAATTCACAGCAACTTCAGCTGCTGCTTCAGATTCTGGGTCATCACAGCCCAAGGGAGCAGGGGGAGCTGCTGGTACAGCTTTGTGGATTGGAAGCTGAACAAGCAGTATTAAAGCTATTAGTGCCTTCATGGCACCCGAGGAAAACCGATCCCTTTCAGCAATAGAGATCTAAGAATGCTGCTCAGGTGGTAGCCAGGTAGTGAGAACTGCGGCCTCATTTATATAGTACATACCACAGACTTTACATGAGCACACGGCTGATACTTGTCCCAGTTCCAAGAAACATTGCAAACAACAAAAGAGAAAAGTAAATGTTAGGACATCAGGCTGACTGATTAATATTGGCCAAAGTAAATTTTATCAAGTAGGATATTGCAAAGTCTGCTAAAGCAGCTTAAGAGGAAGCGTCAGCAAAAATGTAACACAATTTTCAGACACTCTTCACCAAACAAATTCTGTCCGTGTAAGAGGAATATGATCCCTCCTGCTAAATGTGTAGAGATGCTAGTGGTAATTAAGATTTCTTATAAACAGGACACATTATGTTGGGGCACAAATCTCACCAGACACCAATCTAAATTGTGTGATCAGTAACATGATAAATTAGAAAATGGAATTTAAATAGTTCTAAGGATCACATTCAACAATAAATATAATTGAATAGCAACTTTTGCTGCTGAATTTATTTGGAATAGGAAATGAGATGTAGTTTCTAAATCCTTTAGATCAGCTCTTTATTTCTCTGAATACTCTGAATATGGGCAGTAGTTCTTGGAGTTCTATTTTACAAAGCAGGCATCTTGTAGAAATGTTTCTGGAATATGTTGTACAGATTTGAGGATTTAGCAGAAGATCCTAAGAAAAACAGAAATGTTTTAAGGAGAATGTAGATGAAAATTAGCTGCTTAAATGCTTGGGAATGTTGGATCCCAGCTTATATTTACATTCACAGTGTACATGTTTACAAAACAGTAACTGGATAAGAAAAATGTACTGTGTAACAGAATGTAGTTACTGTGATGTGTCCAGCATTCAAAATTTTTCATTTAAGATGAGATGATTTTGGCTAGATAGACTGAAGCGAGACAGACTCCAGCTCAACCAGTAGAAGTGTTTTTCCTGCAGGCATTTCAGAGTAGGTTTCTATTATCCATTTTGTGGCAGTCATCAGACTGCAGAACAGCAGAGGTCTCTTTTGGCTTTAAAACATCGGAACTTCTGTTGTCATTTTTAAAGAGTTGAGGAACTAGCTGCAGATCCAAGATGAATAGGAGGACTTTGGCATAGTTAGAAGGTTTTGCTCTAGGTAAGTATTTCTCAGCTTGCACAATATTGTGAGAGAGGCACCAAGTTTTGGGAACAGAAGCAGTCTTGAGTCATGCCTCTCTCTTCTAGCACCAGGAAATATGGCAAACAGTATAAATAGAAATGATTCAGTTGGACAGACAGATTAAGTGATATTGTAGACAGAGGGTATCGGTGAATGAAAAAGGCTAAATACATCGAGATAAGTTTTAGCTTAGATCCTTGCTTTATTCAGGGTGTCTCATGAATCTCTCCCTTGTCATGTCTCTGGTATGCCTCTCGCTGTATCATGTCTCTCCAGCGAGTGCCGTTTATTGTTAACATTCTACAATTCATGAGAGAGCTGCCTTGCCTCAGTACTTATCTCTCTCTGCCCAATAGGCAGCAATCTTTTCCGAGAACCTAGTCAAGCTCCTCAAAACAAGCTCTGCTCTCGTGCTCCCAGCCTTTATTGTTTACCTCTCATACCATGTCTCAAGGCCTCTGTGGACCTTAATATAGTAGCACTCATCCAAAAACATTCATACACCTGGCCAGGAGAATGAGGCCTCTTGCAGGGCCAAATCCAAATTCATCTTTTTACTCCAATTACCAAGTATTGAGACAGCTAAGCCTGAAAGAGTTCCCATGAAGTGGTGAAGAAGGAGAATGGGAAAAGACAAAAAAGATCAAATGATTGAATGAACTTCAGTTGTGTGGGATGAGGTGCATTTTGGATGCTACAGTTTTCATATTGAAGAGATTCCTGGGGAAAAGGAAGGCTTTTCCTCTCTCTTGCATTAAAAAATTGGTCTGAGTATGATTTGTTTCTTCCCTTTGCTTGAAGCAGGTGTTGTTTGACATTTGTTCTGTTGTGTGAACGATCATTTGTCTTCCTGACTTTGGCCTAGAACACTTAAAGGATGAAGGTTTGGTGTCCCAAAAACACACTCTGAATGTTCATTGTGGGTATCTTTTGAATCACAACAAATTTATTTAGAAAGATAGTATTTTACTCTTTACTTTTAACCCACAGCTCAGCATCTAACCTGTAAATCTTTTAATTCCCCTTTTTCTTTTTTGGGATGAAACATTGAGGTAAACTTCCAGCATGTACAACTTGAAATCGTTTTTCACCTGAGTGACATATAATTATCCCAGCAAAGGACTTAGACCATTATTTATAATTTCAGTGTGGTCATTACTCAGGTTCTTAGGCTACATCTCCTCTACTTCAGCATTGTAAATACTGTAGGATGTATAACATTTCTGCTGTCAAGCTCTACACATTCCTAAATATAATATATAACCCAGTTCAGTCAACTTCAGGTTCCATTTTCAAAGAACAACTTAAAACCTCAAATAGCAAACAGGATTTATTATCTTCTTTTTTCCCTCTTCATTGTCACTCACATTCAGTTTTCCATTTACCAAGCAGGACAAAAAGGATATACTTTGAAGCCTGCTGTACCTCTTCATTTTTCTATGGGCTTATTCAAGCCCTTCCCCTCTTGGTGACTGTGTGAACTTTCTTTGCTGGCATGCAGAGGATCAGAAATGTGCCCACATGGTTATTAATGTTCAGTGCACTGCGGAATGTGTGCAGATAGCAGGTTTGGGGGTGACCTGTGATATGTGTGAGGAAATTTGTATTTGTTTTTTTACGTTTGGGAAAAGGGTCTGAAAGTGCAATCAGGTAGTTCAGCTACAGGTGATATGACAAAGGAGCCTTTCACCTTTTACATACAGACTGACACAGATCTGCCTAATTATTCCCTCTGAAAGTGAGATTGCTGATGTCAGTTCCCTTCAGGCCTGTGTCCCACCTTGACTGGCCATTTTATACACCCTCACTCAAGAGGCAACAATTCCAGAGATGACTTTGCATTGAACTCAGTGCAGATCTGTTCTCTCTCTTTCATGTTTGAGACATAGGAAATAGTTGTCCTTTAGTAGTGGATGCAAAAAGTTCTTACAGCCCAAGAAGGTGAGCTGAATTCCATGGCCCCTCGGACAGAAGGTGACATCTCCACCCCACTGAAGTGAACAAGTGTTTTACAGAATCACAGTATCACAGATTGACTTCGGAAGGGACATCTGGAGGCCACCTTGTTCAACCTCACTGCACAAGCACTACCACCTTGAGACATGCCCAGAACCATGTCCAGGTGGTTTTTTAATATATCCAAGAAAGGAGACTCCAGAACCATTCTGTGCCCATGCTTGGTCACCCTTACAGTAAGATGTGTTTCCTGATGTTCAGACAACCTTCTATTTCAGTTTGTGCTCATTGCCCCCAGTCCTGTCTCAGGATATCACCATCTTCTTTACACCCTACCTTCAGGTATTTATATTCATTAAGATTCCCTCTGTGCTAAGTAGTCCCAGATCCCAGCCTTCCCACATAGGAGAGTCGTTCCAATACTTCGGTCATCTTTGTGGCCTTTTGCTACACTGTCTCTTGTATGTTCATGTCTCTCCTGTAGTGAGGAGCCCAGAACTAGGCACAGTACTCCTGATGTGTGAACATGTGCGAACCAGTGCTGAACATCAGGGGAGAATCACCTCCCTAAAGCTGCTGGCAATACTTTGCCCAGTGCAGCCCAGAATACCATTAACCCTCTACATAGCAAGGGCACATTGTTGGCTCAGCAGTGCCTACCATGACCCACAGGTGGGCCCCAGCATATATTCTTACATGTTCCTCCCCAGGTGCAGGATTCTTGTTGAGCTTCATGAGGTTCCTGTCAGCCCAGTTCTCCAGTGTGCCATGGTCCCTCTGCATGACAGCATGACCCTCCCAGTTTGTGTCATCCACAAACTTGCTCATCATTTGGATGATTAATGAAGATGTCAAACAGGACTGGACCCAAATATTGCCTCCTGTGGTACACCACTGGTTAGTGACCTCCAGCTAGACTTTGTGCCACTGATCAGCACGCTCCAGGCCCAGCCTTCAGCCAGTTTTCAATCCACCTCAATCCACCTTTCAGTGAGTGGTGTTAGACTTTGGCACTAGGGAATTAGGTTGGCCGAGAGACTTGACAAGACTTCACTGTGATGGAAGCAGAACAAGCTGAGTTTACTGGCCTTGCTATATAAAATATAGTATTGATTCTGTGCTCAAGAATTGAGGCTCTGCTGAATCTTGGTCCTTAATAATTCATATAAACCACAATGGAAGGTGAGTTGATGGTTTTTGCTTTCTGTCTTTTTTTGGTTGGATGCTTAGAACAAGTAGTGATGATTGGAAACTTGCTGCCCCTGCTCAACCTTATCTGGAAAAAAAGCAAAGAATTGCTTCCACATTTGTCAAATGACACTTACTGAGCTTAAAATTCAAACAAATTAACCAAGCAAACAGATAAATATCATCTTTTTAAAGCTTCAGATCAAAGTTAAACACTTGTGGAGATTTCTGAGGCTCTCTTTTCAGATTACTAAAATGTCATTTTTTGGTAAAGCAGACAGAACTGGTCCAATTCTCTGCACCACATCAAAAGATGCATTTCTGAGCAGTCAGGCATTGTACAGTACTGCAAAACTTAATCACCTTTTGCTTTACACTTGATTAAGTACATTACTTCTGGATCATAGAGTTCACAAGATATTGGAACATCAGGGTTGTCTTCTGTATAGCCATCACCTACTCAGAAACCTGCACGCAAAGGCAAGAAAATGTCTGCAGGGAAAATGTCAGAGTTAAAGTCACTGGTCTTGTCAAGGCAGCATATTGCTTCCTTAAATGACAGTATAATCAGCATTTAAAAATAAAATGTGTGAAAACCCATAGAGGTCCGAGAAAAACCTCAAGACAAATTAGACTAATTGATTTGCATAGTCTTACTGGCCCCTTTCCACTACCTGGGAAAATCTTCAGCAGATGTAAGTTGGCTTAGAATCACTTCAGTCCTGGTCCCTCAGTGTCCCTACACCAGGAATTTCAGGCTGCAGGAAAACTGTGAAGTGTGAATAGCTTTACCAGGCTGTAATACTAGTAGAAGAGTATATGTTCATTAATTTATTTTTATTAAATATGAGAGTCTTAAAGAGAAAAAAGGCTGACCATGTGCCCTACTTCCCTGTAGTATTTGCAGTTGGGAAAGATTAGCCCAGCTGGTTAGAGCACGGTGCTAATGTAACACCAGGGCTGTGGGTTTGATCTGCGTTATGGGCCGTTCATGTAAGAGCTGCACTCCATGATCCTCCAGCATGTTCCCTACAATTCAGAATATTCTGCGATTCTGTGAATTTCTTGCTGTGAGAAATAAAGTGTGCATCTAATTTGGGAGCCTCTAGTTTTGGGTGCCCAGCTAGAGATGTCTCTTTGCTTGTCTTTGCTGATCTCAATCTTTTAATCTCTATTTTCTTTTAACTATAAAATGAAAATAACTATTTTCCCAATTACTTCTGTGATCTGAAATAAGTCACTGAACTTAGTAAATGGTTTTGATATCACTGGATAGGAGGATCTATTCAAAACATTACAGGAATCTAAGAGTCAGGCAAACCAGATGCCAGTCCACAAAAGTTCAGGGATTCCTGGAATCACCAGAAATGTAGCAGAATTGAAAGGGCTGAAATTTGGTCTCCCAGATTTAGTATTGATTATTTCAGAGAAACTTCTTATTTGCTAGAGTTTCTTTTCAAAAACTGTACTGCATTTATTTTTCTTTTCCTTTGAAAGAGCATAAAAAGTTGTGAGGAATTTTGAAATTTTTTACTGAAATGGAAATTTTAATTTTTGACCAGCTCTCCCAGACAAAGACAAGCAAGTCTATTTCTATTCTGTTCTCTCTTGTTCTATTTTGCTCTTCTATTGTCTATTCCACTGAAATACTTGAGTGCCTTCCAGAAGTACATCAACTGACAAAACTAGCATTTGTTACATGAAAGTCTATTCTCCTTCTCTTCCCACTGGGAAGATTATATAAGATGTTTTGTCTTAGCAAAGTTTTTGATTGATTTAAATTTTCCTCCTCATTTCCACATTTCCCCTGCTCCGTGTTTTGATGTTGCAATCAGTAACAAGAGCAGTTTTATGAGTTGAGGGTTTTCAAGCCCCTGATTGACTTACGCTGTGTTATTCTAACCTGGTATGGCAGACCCCCCTTCCTAAATTTGTTGTAGTTTTTTACTCTTTTTATCGAGGTCAAAGTTTATTTATGTTGCTATGCAACTCTTAACAGTGGGATATTTTTGCTACAGCCCTGCAGGGATGTCATGGTTCTCTCAGTGTCATGCCTGTGCAATTTGATGGGTGTGGGAAAGCTGTGTTGGAGATGGATAGGTGGCAACTGTGAAATCAGAGATTAGCAGCTACGGAAGTGGGTCTTTGGCTTTACGGCCTTATGCTGTAGTTTGGTCTTCCACCTCATATAAGCGCTCCCCATGATCGTTGCTTCGTATCAGAACCTAGAACAAATAAATCAAGATACCTGGGAAGAGACTGCAGAGCTGAACAGCAAGAGCGAGAAGTGGATTAGAGAGCAGAAACAGAGTATTTCACATTGAATAAACACACACCCTGCAGTCAGACTGACCTCTCCTTGTCTCCATGAACAGCACGTCAAGCTAAGTGAATTTACACTCCACCCACTCTGAGAACCAGTGAGTGTCCTGGCATTACCAGGGTATCCACAAACGCATGGCTCCACTTTAAAAATGCAAATTGAAACATGCCACATTAATTCCTTCTACTTACAGGAATATTTGAAGATGTAAATGCACAATTTGTCTGATGCTGTCATGTTCTATGATGCTGTTAGTCTCTTTGATGGAGAACGCCACATGATAACTCCGCATGTTATCTTCCCTTGCTGAGTTAAATCCTGAAATTTAGTAGCAAGTGTTAGGGAAGCCTGCTGTGCTCTCTGGATTCCCACATGCTCATATTTTTGATGTGAGAAACGAAGTTCACTCTTGGCACTGTAGGAAAGTGCTTTTTCCACTGAGTTTTGTAGAAAAAACCTGCACATTCATTCTTATGCTGTGGCAGGCTGAGAACATGAAATTGTTCCCTACTTATGACGGGTTACTGTTTTGAAAAGATGCATGTGTTTCCATGTGGAGGTTTATTGGCATGAGTGACAGGAGAGTCCACACTGTACCAGGCAGGGCTAAGGAATGCCAGGTGGGAGGATGGCAAACTGATATCCTTTCTCACCTTGGAGCACTCCTTCAGGGGTATGACAAACTGAATCAGTATCCCAGTGAGGTTTACATAATTCTGACAAGCAGGAGAGTTTTACAAAAATTAAAGTTATTTATTTTTAGTGAGGCAGATGATCAAGTTTTTTGTAGGCTTTTTGTTGTTTTTTTACTGCTACATGTCCCTAAATCACCCATTTATTCGACTCTTTCTGCTGTCTTCCAGCCACATGGCTAAAAATCTGGAAGTAAGATCAGAAACATGAGGGGGACATTTTAATTTAATAGCATGGAGGCGAGATATTAATAACACATTTGCAACAGGGGAAGTGAGTCTTTCCAAACTAGTGCAGTTTGAAAGAATTTATATAGACATTCCTGCTTAAGGAGTCGAAATTTTGCATGTTAGACGTAAAGGTCAGATGACTTTTATGACAACAAAATAGCCAGACTTACAGCTTTCCTTGCTTAATTTACACAACATCGGATTCACAGCAGACAGGGACTCCAGGCTGTCGAGAGCAATAAACACGAGATGCTCTGAACAGACACCCCGGTGCCCAGGTGACATTCTCCTTAGTGTCTAAAAGAAAAGGAGATGGGAATCTGAGCATCGTGGGCTGATTAAAAACAACATCCAGTGTCACATTCAGATAAAGAGGTGCACATCAACTCTTTTTCCTGATACGTTTGAATTTGTTAACTTTTGTGATGCTGAAGGAAAGAGAGCTGTAGCTTTGTTTACATCCAGACCATAAATTCTGAACTCAACAGTGATGTTAAATTCTGTCAGTTAGAGATTGTACATATAACTGGCTAGTGCAGAACACTGCTTTTGTACTCATGGATTTATTAATGAAACAGGTGAGAACTCACAGAACTGCTTTGGTGAAGCTGCCAAGTTTTGTAGTGGGCATCTCAACCTTTGCCTTTGGCATATCCCATCTGTTGAGCATTGTTTGTCTCAGTGAGTTTCTAGTTCTTCCATTAGTTATTTCCATTTTTCTGTCTCTTAAAGGGAATCTTGGGTCTTTTTGAGTCTCTTGTTTAACATAACCAGTCTGGGTCTATGCCATCATTTCCTTCTTCTCCAATACATATATCTGAAATCCCTATTTTATCTCTCGCTGTAGCTCATCATGTTCACACACATTGATCTCCATGTGCTGACCTCCCCTACCACTGGTCCTACTCCCTGTGCAAGACTGCCAAGTATGTAATAATTTCTCTAGCTGGTTCCCCATTCCCAAGAACATCAAGCTCCATTTTCTCCTCGCATCTGCAAGTTCCTGGCCAAGGCCAGATCTTCTTGTTCAACTTTCACCTGGCTCTCACCTTGTCACATCTGCCATCACCATCTCTTTGAGCCGTTCAGCCTCATCACTCACAGACATGTCTCTTCCACTTTCTTCAGAAGGAATCCCACTCCGGAGCTTGTCCTTGAGGCCATCACCTCTCTGAGTTCTCACAGGGCCTGAAGAGCCTTGTCACATTATCTGTAGTAATGTGTTACAGGACTTTTAAATTCATGTTCACTATACAGGCATCTGCACTTACACTGAGTTTTTAGGACTTCACAAAGCAAAATGGTTGAAAACCACCTGAAATGGTGCGTTTATCTGCTGCATTTCTGTTTTCCCGTGTATTTTCCCAATCTGCCTTTCAGAGCACGTGTGGCAATACCACTCTAGGGACAGTCTTATCTTCTTTGATTACCATGAGCAGTTTGATATGAAATGTTCCTTTGAAAATGGTCTCATCCGGCCCCTTCCTCACTGTTGTCTGCACGTTGGTATATGTGAGGAGCAAGGAAACCATCCTGTAATCCACATATAGGAACTGAAAATGAGACTGTCCTTGGGGTAGCCTCTCACTGACAAAAGAAAACATACAGTATTTACTTAGAATAGACAAGGAGGTGGGATCTAGTTCATACATTTTGAAACCTTTGCGTACCTACCAGAAAGGTTGCTAATACTGGTGCCAAACATTGCTATTTGTCTTGTTATATAACTCACCCAGAGCTCAGCTGCCGTTGTACATAGGCATGGACATGGGAGCGTAAATCTTGGCTAGGATTATGGTGTTGCAAATCCCAGGTACTTTCTGAGAGGAAACAAGATCTTCTGTAAACTTTGCACCAATAAAAATATAGGAGTTGCCATTTGTTTTTTTAAGTTTCTTGGAAATTTATTTGCTTCATTTGTATGAAGTTTCCGTCTAATGACACAAGTTAAAGATTCAGGTTTTGAAATAACTGCTGGGTGTTGGTTAGAAGCCTTGCAGTCTAAAATCTCACTCAGTAGGTATTTCCAGAAAAAGTAATTTTCTGCGTGCAGCTGAAGGTGTTAAAGACGATTGTGTGATGTTACATGTGTGTTATAGGAACAGGTAGAGACAGAGCTAAAAGGGGATTTCTTTGCTTGAAATTCCCACTTATTGTTAGTGTTCATCTCTTTTCTCAGCTTTTGATATAGACCTGGAAGTTTTTGCGAGTCAGAGACTTCGGGCAGGCTCATGGAAATGCCAGGGCAGATGGACAGATGCTCTACATGTGCTGTGGAAAGCTAAAGCACTGTTGCAAAGAACTGCCATTTGTGCACAGAGAAACAAATAACTCATATTCCCTGCTCTGTAATCAAAAGCCATTCTTGGCTGGGGGAGATCCCTGCAACAACATTCTTGCCTCCCCTTGAGAGAAGGAAGCCAATGATTATTCTGTTACCCTTCATTATCATTCAGTGTGGTATAAACTGCCCAGGACTTGAACTCTCAAGTGCCCAGGAGGGCCAGTACATGAATATACCTTGTGTCAGCAGAGGCCATTTCAAATAATACAGATGATGACAGATTGATGTTGGTAGCTCATTAGGCAAAGCACTGACCGAGACATCAAATTCCTTTCAGCAAGAATATGACTGGACTGTTTGCTGTTGTGCATTAAAGGAGAGACACATTTTTCTTCTTTGATTTCTCTTGCTTCCTGCTTCCCATGTTTGCATCAGACAGTGCCAGCTATCAGATCTGTCATCATGTTTGACTTTCCTAATGTGAACAGCTGTGCCAGAAGAATCAAGGTGTAAAGCTAGACCAAATCTGCACGTGAAGTATATATAGTACATTTCAACAAAAGACCTGTGTTCACAAGCCTCCTGTGACATACAGATTTTAATATAACACTTGGCTTCTAGCTCGTCCAGATCCAATAGTACAATCTTCCCACCCATGCCTGAAAAGATAGAGAACAGATTTCTGAAACAGTGTAAGGTGTATTCAGATTGCTGTCTCCTTGACATGCTAACTCCTGCTCTTGTGGATTATGCTTTCACACTTTTGGGGCATGCCTTAACCCATGTGATTAAACTGGCAGCCTTCTGCCTCTTCCCAGACAAAATGAGGAGAAGTTTTCCAAGCAGCAAGTGCTGCCGCAGTTCTCTTCCTACCTGTCACAATCCAAAGGAGGAAGCCAAGTGACTTCTGCCACCATCACAATCCTCCCCAGTGATCTGTCCGGGGACAAAGACAGAGTGCACTGTGCAATGCCACAAAGAAGAGAGCGAGGTCCAGGATTTAGTGGGGGAAGGAATCCCTAGTCCATATGTGGTCCTTGTGCCCAGCAGTAGTAGTCTGGGGGCTAAGTAAGGCCAGACACATCTGAGGCTATTTGGCCGCTGTGACTACCCAAGAAGAAGGGCTGGTGATGGTGCCAGAAAAGAGGAGTGCACAGCTGACCACAGATGGACACCCAAAGGAAGAGATCAAAGCAAGGAGAGGGGGAGGGGAATATTCAGCAACTGAGAAGACCTCAGGATGAAGATGGGTGCTGAAATACCTGGGGCTCTGATGGCTCCCTGCTGCACACAGCCTGTTATCCACTGTGCACACCTGACAGCACATCCTGCCTCGGTGCACAGTGTTCTCTGCAGCCGTGCAGTTCTGGGGCTTTGTGATTCACTAAGTCATCTTACAGTACACTGGGTACTTTATCCTCACAGCCGATATTATGCTCAGCACTTTTCATACCCAAAATGGTTTTACAAACTATATGGGTAATTATCCCTTGGAGGTAGGAAGAGACAAACATTGCATTTATACAAAATATAATATTGTAATAAACATCATGGCCATTCTAGTATGGCAAATGTTACAGAGGAACCTCATTTCCATGATACAAAAATGGTCTTTTAAAATGACTATGCATTTTTCCCTGTTTATTGTAGTTTGCTCTGCACTTGTGTCCTTGTCTCTCAGATGTGGTCTAAGGTATATCCATGGAGTAAATTGCAAGACTCGTGATGAACTGCTTTGAATAGAACTGGCTTTAAATAAAGTCACTGAGAAATGACAATATGGGGCAGGAATAGCCTGTCAGACATTTCCCACATCTCAGTGTTGTGCTAGACTGAAATGAAAAGATTAATGTTAACATTACGTCTAATGTTACTAGTCTGATGATTCACATACCTTTTATTGATTTTGTTTGAATTGAGTTTGTAACTGTTGGTTTGGTCTTAATTTATATAATCAGTGGCCAAATGCACTGTTTTCTTAGTAATTCTTGCATTACAGAGAGCTACATGCAATGACAGTAACTGTGCCTGGCAGTCTACCATCTGGGTACATGCTAATAAAATAATCATCTGCATAATTTTGGAAGTCGTTGCAGATACTGGGGGGAAAGTGTATTGGATTTGAGCTGAAAATTGCAGGCAGTCCGGTAGAATAATAATGATACAAATAATTTCCCCTAAAATCCTGGAATGGTCTCTGGTGGGATTTGATTTACATGCATCATGAAGCTGCCGATGTTAACTTTGCTTTGATATCGAAGGTAAATAGAGGATGAATGATTAAATAATTTCTATTCAGTTTTGCTGAAAGGAAAATTTAAGTCAATATGAAATGAACAATTTCTTCTCTGTATTATGACAGTAATGAGGGAGGAAACCCCTTTTCCCTTGCATCACTAAATAACAAACTATCAGGAATTACAGATCTCGGTCGCAATGGGTCCCACTGCTAGGATCAATATGTGTTTGACAGGAAAAGACAGTTTGCTCTGCAAGGAATAAATTCAACTCTTATGCATTCTGAAATCAACTGTAACTCACCCCAAAGCTGAACCCTAACAAATCCAGAAAAAGTAGTAATTACGAAGTACACGTATATCTCAGAAAAGAAACGTGGCTCCAACACGTTAGCCCTGTATTCAGGAGTAACTCCCCCCTATTCCAGTCCACAGGCCCTTTCTGCAGCTGGAGCTGAACACAAAACATCTTATTTGAGGGCAGGAGTTATTTCTTAAATACCTGTTTCCATTTCCAGTTCTCTCTCTGTCTCCATCCAGCTTATCTTTACCAGAAACACTGGACAAAGTGCAACAATGCCTGTGGAAAAAACATTGGAGCAATGAGCCAAACTGGTTGGCAAGTTGGGTAAGGCAGAGAGGTAGAGTGGAGACTTTGGATATTTACAATCTTGGATGCCACAAATTGAAACCTCTCAGCAACTGAAGTCTCTGAATGGAATTGTGGGAGAGAAAAATAGGAAAGCTCACTAAATTCCACTGAAACTAATCAGGTTAGAAGAGCCAGTGTAGAACGTTTTGTAGATACTTTAAAAAAACCAATTCTCAGTTACTGGCCTGTCCCCTAGGACTTGTGACAATGTGGAATAGTTAACACTAAAGTTAGTACTCAAGTTTTTGACTGATCAACATTTAAATGGAAAGCTTGAGCTGGGAAACGAGTTTGAAGGGACTATAGAAAAGAGACATCAAGATGATGTTAAACTAAGGGAAGGTTGTGTTAGGAGAGAGGATGAGATGAACAGGCTTTCCTGGAGCATAAGTTCAAATTTGCTGTGTAGCAAAGGTCAAAGAAATTGAACCTGAAATAAGAGCAGAAAGGTTCCCATGTTTTTGAAGAGAACCTACTAGGGCACGAGAACCTGAGCTTACACACAAAAAATGCTTCTGAGTAGCTGAGAACTAAAGGTGGTGCTGTGCTCGGTGCTAAGAACATTTCACCTGCAGCCAAACTCTCTTAATGCTTAAAATTTTTAGTGTTCAGAAAACTGTGGAAAACCTGCACAAATGACATATCCCAGAGAGGCACATTCTGGATGCAGGGGCCTGTAACTTCAGTGAGATGGTAAGATGCTGGCAAAAAATCAAGGAGATGGTGCTACTAACAGGTATTAAGCAGTGGGCTCAGGGACTGTCACTGCCAAGTGTTTTTCAGCCACGGCTCAGTGCCTGCAATCCACATGCCAGGATCGGTGCCTAATGCTTCCTAACCGCAGCAAACTCCGGGCAATCTGGCAGATGTCCATCAGAGGTACTCAACCACATCTGTGACGCTGTGACAGGTCTGGGAAATGGGGCAGGCGTGGAGAATGGAGCAGGCTCCATTCCCAAGGCATGGGTTGACGTTACGGGTCGGCTGATGTAGCCGGGAGCTGCCCTGGCAGGGGGAGGTCCCATGCCCTGTTCCTAACCACAGGCTCTCACCCTTCTCTGGCATTGCTCCTTCAGTCATCCGACTACGCAGTGAGGTGATGCAGGGATTTATGCCATCAGAAAATAATCATTCATTATGGCGAGGTTGGCTCTTTGGCAGATTAACTCCAGGAGGTGGGTTAACAGAGAAACAGCGAGCGGCTGTGCAGGCACATGGGAAACAACAGCCGCCAGCGGGAAACCTGGATAATCTAACCAGTTGAGTCACTGAATCATAAAATTTTTCTTTGGAAGGGATCTCTGGAGATCATTTGGGCACACTGCTGACACAAAACAAGACTATCACCGGCATTCCAGTGGTGGCTGGAAGCACCAGCTATTTCAGCTTCAGTTTCTCTGTGTGTGAAATAGGGGTAACCCCACACTGGTGAAGCTGAAAACCTGCTTGGTGAAGCATCTGGAGACCTGCAGGGACAGGTATTGCCTTAGCATGAAGGATCAACAACACCACACAATGCTGCTGGGTATCAAGGACAGGAATTCTGTTTTTCTTGGCCTTTGTATAAGGCTTGTGATATGGACTAATGTTTTAGGTACAAGAATGAATTTGTTGAAATATTAAAACTTCTAAGCACAGCTTATGGAAAAACTACAACCATATGTCATTGAAGAGAGGACGATACAGAGCACTAAATATTCATCTGTTTCTCAGTAGATTTAAAACCAGTGATTGCCTGGAAGCTATTCCTGATGTGATAATGGCTGTCATACTTGTTTACCTAAACTGAATGATGTCAGAATTGCTCCTTTATAGTAGCTCCCATGTTTTAGACTGAATCAGGTATAACCAGTTCCTTTAACGAAAATATTTACTTTTCATCAGAAGTTTACATAACATGTTCTCCAAAGAAACAAATACTGTTTCAGCATAGTTTGAAACATGGGAGACAGAGAAAAAGTTAATGATCAACTTCTCAGTCAACATCAAAGCACTTTTTTCTTCTAGTAAATACCCAGACCATCACACTGTGATGCAATACATAATGAGAAGTTCATGGTCAGTCTCTTAACTTGCTCTTTATTACATTTCTGAGACCTCATGCAAAACTCCTGCACTGGCCTTGAAAGAGTTAATTGCAGGAAGGGATAATTAATGCATATCATAAGGTGAGCTTAATCTTAATGGCGAAGTCTGAGGTAGAAGTATATTAAAACATTAAAAATAAATTAAAACGAGTGGAGAAAGCCTAAGAATCTTCTCTAGAGGAAGGAAGGGCCTGGTGACAGGTACTGTGGGGCTCATGAAATAGCTGCCAGGCTGGAAAGAGAACAGAAAGGGGTGGAAGAAGTAAGAAATACCAAATATTTGTGACCTCAGCCCAAGGCAGGGGGGTTTGCCTGCCAGTCATGTGCTGGGGAAGAAACAGGGCTTGGTTTCCTTTCCGGGGATGAGGATCTTCCCAAAACAAGCTCACACCATTTTGGTTCAGAGCTGGACGCCACTGGCTGATGTGAGGATTCTCCAGTAGCCAAGCAGACCTAAGGCCGGGTATGTGTTAACTAGAGGAGTGAGTCTTGGAAAGAACTACATCTTTGCAGACGTGCAGAAGGAAGGATCTTTTCCTCCAGGAGACAATCTCAGTCCATTTAAGCCTGATGACAGTGGTACATAAACCTTTTGCTCTGTCTTTTCATGATATCACGATCTGTAGCCTTACTCCAATCACAACTGGAATTAGCAGCAAACTGCCTGCTTTCTGCTCCCTTAAAAAATATAAAAGCCATTGGCAAAGGGGGAAGAGAGAAAACATCACAGCAAAATCTGTATTTGCACAGCAAAATCTCTACACTTTCATGGAGGGAAGTGGGCACTGAGGTCAAGGCTCTTTTTGTCATAGAACCCTTTCAGACTCGCTCATCACAGAATCAGGGAATATTCTGAGTTGGAAGGGACTCACAAGGATCGTCAAATCCAACTCTTAGAGGCCCACAAAGGGATCAAGCCGATGACCTTCATATTATTAGCATCAGGCTCTATTTCTAACCAACTGAGCTAATCTCATGGAACCTTAGGTTTATGATTGGAGAACGGCAAATAGAATTTTCCTGTATTTACAAGCAGTAACAACAGGGTTGCTCAGCTTGTAGCATGTAAGACTTATGAAGAGATTCTGGAAGGAAGAATAATATGAGAGGGAAGATAGAAGCGACAGAGAGAGAAAAGTGGAATAAAATGTAACAAGCTTTTACCAGTGCTAGGTCATGTCACACTACCATTTTTAAGATAATCAATTTTCATAGTCAGGAAATGTGTGGTGAATCTCCTAGGTTTTAGTAAGTATCTGATAGTTGCCCTATGGGGAATTACTAGAGATATTACTTACATGTTACAATTCTGCAGGCAGGCTAAAGGGGTGGCACAAAAGTGTGCACTATAAATAGAAGAAGTATCAGCTTGGAGGAAAACTGATAGTGACACTTCCCAGATAGGTTAGTCTTAAACCTATTTTAAAGGTTTAATGTATACACTAATGTTCTCAGCATACAGGTAGGGACCCCTTTATGGAAGTTGCTGGCAGCATTTAGAGGGCATCATTAGTAAAGGAGGATCAGGATATGCAGCACAAAGGGCCAGGTGACCTTGAGAAGTGAAGTACCAGAAATGGAATGAAATGTAACAAAGGAGAGAACACAAAAGCAGAGCCATGTGGTTGGGAACATAGTGCTGTAAACTCATCAGTGGTATAAATAAGGGGAAAGGAAAATGTGGGCTTTTAGCTTGAATTCAGGATGATTGGACTGTCAGTGTGAAGCATCTGGAAAAGAAATTCAGTGTCCGATAGTGTCTTGAGGAGTAAGTAGCAGGACAGGGATATGTGAGTGCCTTTGCCCAGGGAACTGGTATGACATCTGCAGTGCCATGCCCCTGTCTGGCACCGATGTCAGGAGTGAGCTTCCAGGGGAGATGGTTGTAGGAAAAAGCTTCTAAAGTGAGAAAAGAGTCCCTTATACAGGAGCAGACTAGGGAAGAGTAACTCTTTTATTCTTGAAAACTCAAGACCAAGGCAAAGTAACAGCAAAGACGGCCTTTTTGTTTTTAACAGTGCAGCCTGTCAGACATTATCAGTCATTACCCTGGACAGATTGAACAGTCTGTCTGACTCAGAGTGGTTCCCCCAAGCTTCCACAGCCTGTGCTCACATCGTGCAGTGATCTGAAGTTCCAGGCACGTGCAGACCCAGCAGTGGCCCTCGTTACAGCAAAGACAGCCCTAATCAGGCCCATCTCAAAGAAAGGAAAAAACTGCAACGATGAGGAACAGTAATATGGAGATAATTCTGTCTCCCTTGTGTGGGAGGCTGGTGTGCAGTGACTGCAGAGCTATTAGGTATTTGTCTGTGTAGCCTTTTAAAGGGAGAGTTGGAGGATGCTGGTAAAACAGCTCAGTCTTGAGATCTACTGCAAAGGCTTGTTCCAGATTTTCCGTCACAAGTGGACTAAACAAATGGTTGTGAAGCCATTTGAGTATATACTGGATGCAGACCCTTTGGCCAGGCAGTCTTGCTGCGGAAGGCCAGTTAGGACACATACCTAAGCCAAATGGCTTGGAGTTGCAAGGGGGAAGCTGGATTGCAGTTTCCGTTATGCAGACCTGCATCTGGAGTGACTCTGCCCAAGTCGCTGAGGTTATTCCAGTTGGCTTTCAGCCCAGTTTGGTTCATTTGACCAATTGTCTTTTTACCTTTGCTCACAAACAGCAGCAGATAAAAGTTGGCCTTGTCTGTGCTCTTTCTGGTGACTTAATCCCCAGCTCAGGTTTACTTATCAGACCTCTGTACACAAGGCAGAGTTAATTGGCTCTGATCCACCCAAGCAGTGGTCCCTGGAGCTAGGCTTGATTCTTACCAGAAAACATTCTGACTTAGCCAGCCCATTTCCTTATGTGAAAGAGCTAGTTGGATTTTTCAGTGAGCTTAAATTAGTGATAAAGATAAATCTTTCCTCATTTCATGAGTTGGAAAGATATTTACTCTGTGAGTACTTGCTGGGGAGGTGAGAAAGTTGTTCCCAAGCCATGGGGATGTACTTATTCCGTCTCCCATGCTCTGTAACACCAGATTGTCTTTTGGCTGCAGCAATGTGTGTTCACCTGTGAGTTCCTGAGTGTTGATGTCACAACCCCTGCCTAAGTGGCCTCTGTTTTTATTAATCCTGTCTCACAAGATAAATGAAGAATGTCGAAGGATGAATAGGCAGAAGCACAAGAAGCAGGGAGTGGGCTGTGGCTGGAGGTGCAGTACACGCGTACAAGCAGCAGATGTTGCTGGTGCATCTCCGTAACAGCATCTTCGGGGGGGATTGGAAAGGCCGAAAGAGGCTTAGATCTGAATCCGCTAAAAATCATACAAGCCAAAGGCTGTGGAATATCATCTCCTCAACATCAGAGGGTGTTTAGCAGCCCAGTCACGGCCGTGTGTCAGTCTGTTGAGCTTTGCTGAGATCTCAGCTGAAAAACGACCATAGAGGAGAGTGGCAGGAAGCATAGTGGTTGTTATGAGACTTTGTGAATTTTAAATCTATTTTCAGGAGTTCATAAAAAATTCTCTCTGGCCTGTACTGGGGAAGCACTCTGAAAATTATTGCAAAGATATGAAAGGCCAAGGTGCAAAACTTGAGATACAGCAGCACAGATTTTTGCTCTTTATTTTAACCTTTTTTTTGCCCTACTGATGTCTCTGTTCCATGTCTTAATTATCTCTGAAGGAAATCCTATTCTTGCCTCCATTTCTGTATAGGATCCTGCAAATGTCATTAAGTCACATTGTTTCATTGCACAGGGGAGCCCAGAGAGCGTTTCTATCATCCTTATGCATGTGATTAACACAGATTTTTGTAATGGGAAGCAGTTCACCTGGACTGGTTTCCATGGTGCCGTTAAGCTGGAAGCATGGGATCTGGGCACTCATTTGCTAAAAGCTGATGAGGAGTTGAAAGAGAATTTTCCTTTTGACCTTTTTTGGCAGAGGTCACTGGTGTTAATCAATGTCCTTATTGGATTTCAAGCATTCAGGTACTCTTCTTAGACATACCCTGTGAAATTGCCATGAGGACTGATTACAGGGAGACAATAAGATTTGCGGTACTGCAATTCCTTTCAGCAGCCACGGAAAGGTCACAAATACTTGTGGACCAGTGTGAACCACTGGAGTTCTCTGCTTCTTTAATGATAAGGTGAGCTATGTTTTGGGTTGAAGGTTCCATTGCTGTCAGCTAGTGCAGTTTATGTACAGCATAAATAGAGAGAGATGAAGATCCTAAAGTGCAGGTTGTGTTTTGAACAGGGATGGTTTGACCAGGAATGCCTTTATATGAGATTCATTCTCTTATTCTGTTTTAGTAGTAACCTTACACTATTCATGAAAACATCTGAGAAATTAAAAAATCGACTTCTCTTTATTGTGGCAATGCTAATCACAGAAAGCATATTTTGTTCATGTTTTTACCACTGTAGTCTAATACAGCTTTTCCCAGTGAAAAGGTGCTTGACTTGTATGCACAAAAGTGGCAAAGATACAGTAAAAGTCCATTTACCAGTGCCTGTTAACGGGTGTTAAACATCACGTCTGTATTACCCTTGAATTTAAGGTTCCTGAGCACATATAGTATTAGTTTCTAGTCAATACTTACATCCAAGTACCAGTTCCTAAGAATTAAAATCAAAGGTAGCATTCAATCCAGATCCCAACAAAATCAGTGAAAGCTTCCTGTAGATTCTGTGAGCAAACAGGTTGATACAGTTCGGCCAAATACCACTGAAATCAGTGCAAAGATGCTTGTCCACTCTAGTGGGTGAACAGAGACAGGGTGTCTTTTCTCTCTGAACATACACATGCTCACCTTTACACCCACAGCATGTTCATGCACACATAGAGCTACAGATCCCTGACAGATCCCTGAAACCTGTTCAAAAACATTTTTGAGGTTAAGACTCATCTTCAAGGAGTTTTGCTTCATCCTAGAACAGTCAA
Source organism: Pitta sordida (assembly GCA_013390025.1). Taxonomy (NCBI): domain Eukaryota; kingdom Metazoa; phylum Chordata; class Aves; order Passeriformes; family Pittidae; genus Pitta; species Pitta sordida. Next base: position 271,796 of record WEKX01025675.1, on the reverse strand, counting down.
AATTAATCAACTTTTTGTGTAAGTACATACACCAGGTTTCAGTTTAGAAGTATTGGCAAGAAACAAATGCATTAGGAATTTAGAGGATTTTTTCCCAGATAGCTGTGAAATAAATAATGTAAATATTCTCACTTCCAGACAGGCAAAACGTTTTAGAGAAATGGTTAAAAAATCCCTTGAGAGAGCTAGCAGTCAACACTCCTTTTACTAGTTTTGTTTTGTATTATTTTCTGACTAGTGTTTTTGACCAGCTGTTTTTAGAGATAGTAAAAATTCTCAAGCTCACATTAGAAAGGTTTTCAGTTACATGATCTGTAGCTACAGTTGTTAGAATACTTGGCATGGCCTTTAAAAATGAGAAAATTGTTTTTGTTGAGTAAAGCACCAAAGCTCTGAAATAATATTTCACTGGACTTAGAGAAAATGTGTTTGAACTTTGCTTTTAATGCCCAAGTGACAGGCAATTTGGTAGGCAGGGAGTTTCCAAATGTGACTTAAAGTGATGTGCATTTAATCTGTGTGAACATGAAAAGTTTCTGTGCACTTATAAGGGAAGAACTTGTACCAAATCAACCTTGGCCAATATTTTTTATCCACCCTAGTGTGCCAGCTCTTGTCACCCCAGAGTTGCCTCTGCATTGGCGGCGAAGTGCAAACAGCAGCGTCCTTTGTCTTTGCTGGTCACCTTATGTGGGGAAACCAGCCAAGTTTGCCAAATCCTAGCAAGTTTTGCTCTTAACTACGCACTGCCTAATAACATTTCTTGTTTTCTGGGCAGAAAATACCAATCTTGTGCACCATCAGTCTCTGCCTGGGAGCTTGTACAAACCTCTATTACAGAAGTGAGCACAATAAGAAGAATGTTAGGACTACACTGATAGAGAAACTGGGGCTTATAATGGTCCAGAGGCTTGTTGCTCTCTCAGATTACTTCAAACTCCAGAGGGAAAATAAATGCTGAAAGTTAAAGGAATGTGTGAAATTTAGAAGGGTTACAGGAAAAACTAGCCTGCCATTCTCAGAGCAGCAAAACTAATGAAATAAGGCTGGATGATTGGATTTACCACTGAGATTTATTAGGCAGGATCATGTCAAGATTCCTGAAACAAGGTGAAGGAATCAAATGCCAGTATTGCCCATAGCCTGCTTCCCCAGGTGCCTGTGGGGAAAGAAGGTCTTGTGAAAGCACCGAGATGGGCTAGCCTGCTCCCTCCCTTCCATATGAGTGTTCCTGCCAAAGAGGGGAAAAGCTCTGTCCTTCCTCCAGCCCCTGTGACATGGCAGAAAATGGGACAGCTAAAGGCCCAACTTTGGCCAGGTCAGGAAAGAAACTCAGACCCTGGCTCTGGTCTCTGCAAGCTGGGAGGTAACTGCCAGTGTGGCAAAGGGACGGCCCTCCAGAGAAGGAGAGGTTACTGGCCCTTCTCAAATTCTCTGTGATTAATTCCCAGCCCTACTATTTATTCCTTGAAAATCATTGCTGGCTACATGAAATAGTCACTCTCTCCATATGAAAATTCAGAAAATAAAGTTACAGAGCCAAAATAGATCAGCATAAGTAGTGTCAAAGAATCCGAATGGTGGTTTTATTCTTAGGGCAGAAGTGCCCATTTCTTTGGATATGAGTAGACACAAAGACCATAAGGAAACCAAACATTCAGTTCCACATACAGAATATCACTCTGTGTCTCCTCTCAACCAATATTACAACTAAAAGGATCAAGGAAGTTAAATATCAGTGGGGCTGGTTGAGATTTGGTGGTTGTGTAATGAGAAATACGGCATATTCCTGCTTTTTTTGAACTGAGAGTCGGATGGAGTGTAACTAACATTTGCCATGGTACCACTAGTCCAGTTAAATATGCTGGAATGGAACTGAGGGAGAATCAGGAGGAATATTTCGGTCCCACAGGCATGAATTATAGGCTGGGAGCAGGACAGTATGGAGATGTGACAGTTCCCTGACAGTTACTTTTGTCCTGCCATAGACAGTTGAAACAATTACACTTACACTTAATTACTGCACTTAGGCTGTGGTAGGCTAAAGCAGTCTGCAGGATAGGAGGTGTTAAGAAGCAGAATGCATTTTAAATTTAGAAAATCCCCTTGAGAAATATCCTTATTTCACACTTATTATTAGCAAAGCCAGCTTTGCAGCGAAAATCTTTGCTTCTGTGACTGGAACCAGTGTCTTCAGCAAGAACCAGGTGTATAGAAATCTCTTGTATGAGGACACTGGCATTCCATCTGCTCTGAAAATCTAGGAGCTGCTGAGTCATCTCCCATGCCACGTGTATTTGACATAATTTTTAAAGGTTATCAATACTGGGGCACTGCATGCTTAATGGGGAGGAGTTTTTATCTTATTTTGTTTTCCTCTGAGCCTGAAAGTAAATACCTGACTGATTCTGCTACTGTTATATTCAATTACTAAAGTTCTTCTTTGTTCCAACTATCAAAAATGCAAACTTACATAATTTAAATAAGTGACCCATGGTGACAGGAGGCAGACATCCAACAGGCAGATGGTCATTTTCTTCTTAAGCTGTTTATAGGTGTGAATTAAGATGCCTATGAAAAATGCTTTACCACTTCTTCCATATTGACCCATGCAGGGCAAGCAGAGGTTTTAGGGGGAGGATTGGAGCAAAAAATTACAAATAACATTGTGCAGCCCACGGTCTTGGCTGAGCCTGTGAGCACCCAGCAGTTTCTGTTAGGCTGCTTATGGGCTGGGAATTTTGTATCCTGTGCTCTCTGTACACCTTGTGTGTTGGGTTCCTGTGAAAATTTAGATACTTGTTTTCCTGCCTAATTGGAAGCAGAACTCATTTGAAAATGTATTCACTTTCCCTCCAGGGATGGTGCTATACCAAAATACAGTGTATGCTTTGGCTTAATTTAATAAGTCATAATCTCTTCTCATATTTTATTACATTTTAGTGCGAGATGATTTTTTCCAGAGATGACTCAAAATAATACAAAAGAAAAAGCTTGTCCTGTGAACAAAACATGAATTATAGCTGATAAAATCAAGATAGTATGAAGGCTCCCCAGCACAAAGAATGAACTCCCTCGGATTCCTAACTTACAGACCAAAGTTAACAACACTAAATTTCCTTAGTAATTTTGAGTCTAAAGGAACCTTATGGACAGTCTAAGGAAATCAATAGAAAGAAAAAATTTCCTGTTAATGCAGAAAACTGCTGCAAAATGATGAAAAGAACAAGGTGATTTCTACTGTTCTGGTGAAGACAGCTTGCAGTGCTCTTGGACACACTTAACCTGTTCCTGTTGGATGTGGGTGTTGTTACGCTCATGGGGAACTGCCATCTCCAGAAAGTATGTAATGCTGCATGTGGAAATGTCAGCGTAAGCAGAATGAGTGTTCACTGTTTTCTGAGCTGCCTGCAAGGGGATATTGTGCTGAAGCTCTGTAGCCTGCAGTATCTTACAGCTCCTCGCCAGGTGCTGTTCAAGATGTGAGCTTTGGCTCCTAAAGCCGTTTATAGGTGGAACACAGCTCTGCTGGCCAGGGCTGGGAGCCTTTGGAGTGGGTGTAAACTCAGCATGTAACTGAGCATTCAGAGATGCACACTGTGAGTCTTGTATGACTTGGTTGTCCAGTGATGCTGTTTGTTTTAATCACGAGGAGCATCTTTCAGTCAGGCCTCTCTACATTAGGAAGCAGAACNCCAGCAGATATCAGGGAGGTTAAAGTCTCCTGCAAGAATTAGGGCAGCCGACCTTGAGGCTTTCCTTCTGTAAAAATGTGTAGAAGAGCCTCTCTTTGTCCTCATTATTTTGTGTGTTGCAGAACGCAAGAAATGAACTGATTTCAGTGGAAACTATATCTACTGAGCTGAAAGGAGCAAAGGAGCTCTGGCTCAGTAAAGAATAAAAGAACGGATGTTAGCACTTTTTCATTAAGGATTTGGATGTAGGTAGAGTTGTGCCTAAAGTGAAACTCATTTTTGTTAAACAGGTTTAGGTGTGAAAGAGGCCATCACACAAAGTGTGTGAAGCTCTCTGTCTCTTCAGGATGTCTCACACAGAAACTTTTCTCTTGGTGCACATGACAGACAGGTTTGGTATTTTTAGACTTACAAAAGCCTGTTCTTCCTCCATCAGATCATTCATTTTTCTAGATGTCTTACGCCACAGTTTTCAGAAGGAATCCACTGACTCCGAACCTCAGTGTTCTCTGCACAGTTTGAGAGATTTATAATCACTGTGCTCCTCTGCTCATGCTTTAGTGATGTGTTCTTGAACGTTCCCCCAAGTCTGATCTCGGTGCTTTTGGACCTCTGCAAAATCATAATTCTCAGAAATTAGACACATTAAGCCACTGGCAGTATTTTAAAATGTCTGAAGATCATATTCCAGGCTTCTTTTGTAGCCTTGGGCAAGTTCTTTAACCTCTCTGTAGCTTCAGTTTCCCTACCTGAAAAGGAGGGAGAGTATCTGTGCCTAAGCTCTGTGCTGCTTAACTCAGGAATGTGAGCAGGAGGTGCTCTGAACTCCTGGGGGCAGAATGCAATTACATTATAGAATATTATTAGCACTAGTATTAGTATTAAATAACAATAAATATTTATTCTAAATATACCCTTATCCCACTTCATGCAGTACTACGTATCTCAAAGGCCATTCATGGTACCGAGAGACAGACTCCGTGTTGCACAGCTCAAGGCTGAGCTTCATGAACATTTTGCCATTGGGTTGTGTGGGGCCAGAATTTCACTTCATGGTTAATCTTCAACCTGTGTAAATCAGTGCAAGATGAGGACTTCTGTATCATGGAAGTGTGAGTGGTCCTTGGTTGTTATAAACTGCAGAAATTTTTTTTTTTAGTCATAACATACATTTAAAAGAAGAAACCCCATAACTATGCATTTCAAATCAGTTCAATATTGCTGACATTAAATATATATTAGTCTTTTGAATAAATTGGAACTATTATTTCAGAGGAAAGATTAATCAAGTTTCAGAAATATTCCAGAAGTCAATGATACTCATTGCAACTGCTGTCTGAAATAAGTATGTACCTTCTGAACTCTTCAGAGTCCCTACCCCAAATAATTCTAAACACAAGATGGGAAAGAGAAATCCCTGAAACAAAAAAATAGCCTCTCTGTGTTTTCCAGATACTGAGATTTGAATTGGTCGAGGTTGATAGCAGTCTACTAATGATTCTCATATTCTTAAGGATTTTGTTGAAAATGAAGACTGCAACACGAATGAGATTGAAAGTGTAGAAAATCTGATACGACGAATCAGTTCCCCATTGCCACATTTTTTGCCTGAGAAGTACATAGCCTCAATTTGAGACAGACTTTTCAGTTCTCCTTGTGTAAGTGTAATAGTGGTTATTTTAAATGCATGCATCATACTGAAAGGATAATGGAATGGATGCTTTCTAGTTCAAGGTCTGCTGCTGAAAACATTTTCTGCTTTATTAGCTGTTTGCATGCTGTGATGTCTCATAGTGCTCAGTGAGAGTACTCTTGGGTGCCAAGCTTTGCAGGGTTCAGGCCAGAATAGAATGTAAGATTAGGCTCTGAACTGGTACAAGGGGACAAACTGCAGGGGTGTAGATGGTAGCAAAACTAAACTAGTCGTGTACTTACCACCTCCTCATGTCACTTGGAGTTTTCTCCTTCAGTCTGTTGCTGCAACATGTAGGTGTAATAAATCACTTGTTTTGCACCATATGCACTATGTGGATCTCTGCTGTGTTTAGCTCACTAACAGTTAACTATGAGCCGTTTGCTCCAACAAAGAGAGCCACTCTTTCATGGAGAAACTATGGGCCTGGCAACTTGTGAACTCCTTAGCATTTGATCTGATGCAGACAGCGCTCCTGAAGAAATCAATAGCTGCATTGATTGAGTAACAACCTGGGGGACTGGGCCCTGGACTGGGTTAACACAGCCAAGCAATGAATTCAGTGAGTGAAATGCTTTCAGTAGAGTTAAGAGCTTCCCCTAAGACAGGAGATTTTCTGCAGACGAGAGATTTTAGATGTCATCATATGAACTCTGATATATGGACCACTCACCCCTAAATCAATCTTTTCATGCTATAAACGTGACTCTCAAAGTTCTCCTTGTGAATGAGCTCCCAAGAAGGATCTGAAGATGCTGCCTTTCGTGCTTCCGCAGTTGTGTTCTCGGTTAGGCAAAACATTGGCTCCCTCAGCACAGAACAGCGGCTCACAGGCTCCTTTGACAGAGTGATTGGGAACAGCAGCACCTCAGAGCTCCCCGAGCTGTTACCAACCCTCCCCTCTCCCAGCCCTAAGGAAAGGCAGCTCTAATTGCTGCAGCTCTCCAAATCTTGTCAATGCCTGTGTGACACTTTCACCTCCTAGTTTCTCAGAAGTAGCCCTGAAAATGAGCACTGTCAACTGAGAAAAAACAATGTGTTAATCTCCACAGTCACCTAAGGGGCAAACCAAACTTGGAGCACTTTGGTAGCTGGGCTTCATAACCTCTCTGCTTCGTTCCAATGTGACCAACCTCTGGAGACCTCACAGATTCATTCCTCGCCTTGGTTAACCAGCTTATCTAGCAGCATGACTGGGGTCAGTTGCACTTTCTAAACTCCTGACCTTGGATAAAGCCTCACTGATCCCCTCAGCAGGAAAACATCCTTTTGCAATACCGATAAAAGACCTAGTTCTGTGCACCTTTACGCAGTTTTCCCCTGAGTTATTCTTGACTAACACCAAAGCTACGAAAACACAGCAAAGTCTTCTTAAAAGTTTACATGGAATATTATTTTGGTGGGGGTTTGTGGTTCTTTGGGGTTTTTTCAGTTGACATTAATTGATCAATGCTTTTTGCATGGCACAGTGATGATCAAAGCTAGAAATGGGTCTGCATCTGCTCATCTGTCTTGCTTTGTATGTACCATTTGTTGCAAAATATATCTACAGAGTAACTAAAGCTTTGCCTATGTGGGAAAAATAGTGGATTAAACTGATGCATGAATTTAAGGTTGGGAGAAAATTATTCTTCTGATGTGTAAGTTTAACTTAAAATGAAGCTCACAGAGGCAGCATCTCTGGGTATTTTTCTACTTTGTAAAACAAAACCCCCCTAAAAAACCCAGAACCCTAACTTAATTACCTGTATTGTCTCTGTTTAAAGTGCCAAAATTTTTACCTGGTGTGTGGGCCACGGGAGGTGTTCTTAGGTAAGTGTTCAAAGAAGCTTTCTTTGCTTCTGTGAGACCTTTCTTGCCAGGCGGTTCAAATGATACTGTGATAAGCCAGGATCGGATATCCATCTCTGAATCCAATTGGGCTAAAAAAAGGGGTTATTGTCTCCCAGTCTTTCCTCCTCTTCAAGCTGTTTGTCGGTGTCTCCCTGCCAGATGTTATCACATCCTCAAATTGTGTGCAGAGATGTGCAGAAGAGGGCCCTTAAGTTGCTTCTGACAAAATCCTCTCAGTTAGCAAAGAGCTGTTACTTAAGCCATTTTAAATAAACCTGTCTGGTTTTGATTGATAGCATTGAGAATGCTTACAAGATCATCCCTTAAGAGGCTGTGTCCTGTCTGCCTGCTGATCTTTTGTCAGGGCAGTGGCAGGTAGCAGGAGACCGCAACCACTCATGAATTTTCAGAGAGGGCATCTGCCCAGCACCCCGGGGTAACTCCTCAGCCTGTGGTGGTGGTCTGGAACTCACGGATTCTGTTCCTGGTTGAACTGCTGACCCAGTACGGAGTTCTGAGCACATCAACAATCTATGCCTCAGTTTCTGCATCAAGGCATAATCATCCTCACGGCAGGAGCATTATGAGAGTTAATTGTAGAGTGATTTGATCCCCTTGGTGCTCAGTTACAGGTGACTGCTGCTACTTCTGCCTTTGATAGGAATTAACTTTTTTTCTTTCTGATATCTTGAGTAAATGAAAAGCTGAATCTATGTTCACAATGGGAAACTGCTCACTTCGAAGAATGTTGTTTGTTCTGATGACTCACTATTAGGAATGTTGCTCTGTTAAGTGGCCCAGCAAGGAATCCTTCTCAGCCCTCCACAGAATTGCCAGGAACAATGTATTCAGCTACTCAGCTGTCCATGTGCAGGGCTAAAATGTGCTCTCTGTGTGCCCCTGAAATTCAGTTCAACAGAAAATCCAACACAGGTAACACTGGAGTAATCAATCGCACAGCCCACATATCAGTGAGAACATCAGAAGGGAGGGGTCCCTTCCAGTGTTAACCCGACCCAACACAAGCTGGGAACACCTTTTCTCCTCCTGAAGACAGGCACATAAAGCCATTGCCAGCTTGAGGAGTCCCCATCCCCAGCTCACTCCAGTGACACAGCACAGTCCCCCAAGTGATTACCTTTGTTGGCAGCACGTCCCAGTGCAGAGGTGATAATAAACAGTCAGGGATCATTTCCCTCTTAAAGAGAACAGAGCATGTCATTACACCTGAAAGTGCCTGCTAAGGTGGCGCACGGCTCCTCGGTTTGGTTGATGTTTTTCCTTACACCACCCTGGCTTTGTACAGCAATATTGCAGATATGTGGAGATATACATATAATCCGTAATATGTTCTGAGTATCTTTTCCAGTGGAATAGCTGGAGTAGGGAGTGCTGCTTATGCGGCTGGAAGAATCTGAAATTGAGCCCTTAAAATGAAAATTAACAACTATTCCGTGGTGATGGCAAAGGGTCAGTGTGCAAAGCAAGTGGTTTTGTAATACACACTGCCATTGCCCAGGAGTCAAAAAGGTATTTTCAAGTAAGTATCCTTCCAGAAAATTCTCTCTTCAAATTATTATAAGGTGATTTCAGCTCTCCCAAGATGATATGATGGATGGTGAGAAAAGCAAATTAAACATACTGAGTTTAAGCTGGTTTACTGCTTAATGGTATCCTCTACTGGGTTTACTGTTTTTTATTTTAAGCTGCAGAAGGGTTATTACCGTCTTAAAGCTGGGAGCTCCAGTCTCCAAATCCCTATAACATCATGCAAAAGTAAATGGGACAGTTAACTGACAGACACTGTCATAACTCACCCGCTGGAAGCTCATGCACACTTGTGACACTAAAATCCTGCCCGTGAATGCATAGAACCAAACCCCACTGTTCACCTGAGGCACACACGGTGTGACCAGAGCGGCTCTGGGTGGAGCTATGTCCACACCACCAGACACAGGTGAGGACCAACCCTTACATTCTTTGTCTTTAAAGGCCATCTCACCCTCTTGGAAGACCAGATTTCCCAGAGAAATACAACCCAATTTATTCCCCCTATGATTATAGGATTGGGATTTTAGGAATATCTCCTGTCAGCCTCCTGCTAGCAGAAACTATCCACTCTGGTCCTTGGAGGTCATCTCTTCCTCCCTCTCTCCCTTGTCTCCACTGTGCCAGGGCTCCCTTGGAGTAGCATTGCCAGACATCTGTAAGCTGCTGCTACCTCCGATCACTTCCCTGCTGGCCACACTGCAAGCCCCTGGAGCAGCTCACACATCTCAAGTGATATTCATTAACTGCTCTTTCTTCCCCCCTCTCTCCATGGTTGTCTCCATAGCCACTGTCACCTTTGCATGGGCTGGCAATGGCACCAGAGTTCCTGCTTCCCCAGCAGGATGGAGCCAGGGGACAGGACCTGGGGCAGGGAGAACAGTGTGAGAAGCCTTTCACCCTGCTACTGCAGTTCCAGTGTACAGTCCAGGCTGCTCATCTGTTTTTCTGACACATTTCTCCTCACTCCCTACAAAGGCTCATTTTCTCTGGCTGATTTCAGAAGCAGTAGGAGATGCTGATGCTAAGCCAGTGTTGTAAAAGCACACTGAAACCTAGCTTAGACTTGGAGCCTGGCCTAGCCAGATCAGCAATAAAATTTTCAAAAGGAAGGAGGAAAAAAGCTATTTCCCATCACAGGAGCAGTGGGGTGTTTTCCATGGGAACAATGATGTTCTGGTTAAGTTCTAAGAACTTTTCTAATTATTAGGCCAAACCAATGAGAAAGCTGATGTCAGCAGGAAGAGCTGATGGGGAGGAATTATAATTGTGTCTGGGGCCATATGAAAGCATTATACCATGTCTTGCTCCAGACTTTGTATGAGTCATTTTCCTCCTGGTCAGGATTTTGTATTGAAGTGCAGACTGGCAGTTGTCTGGATCTTGCCTTGTGCCAAAACTGCTGTGAAGTTGGTTTTGTTTGTTGTTCTTTTTTTTTTCCCAGTGCCACTGTGAGAAGTACCATCAATAGAATTTCTTTGCTGTGGAGAGAGCATCAAGCAAGGCATCACACTGTGTGGGGCAGTAATTGCAACACTTGCTGCTGATTTATTGTCAGCAAGTTCTCTTGTGGAGAGAGAGCTTCCTCAGTTCCATCCATAAAACTCCAGTGGTTTCAGGAGGAATTATGGCTGCTTGCCACTTCTGAGTATCTGCATCTGAGCACTTAGGTCTTTAACTGTATGTAGATTTTCTGTAAAAGCTGCAGAGACCTCCTTTTAGACACCACAGTGCAGGACTCTTCCCAAATTATACTGATGCTTCCATCTATAAAGGTGAGATAACAGTTTTGCCTCTCCATTGATTAGGAGACCTTTTAAAAAGTAGATCGACCAAGTGATCTACCTCTTTCCTCTTGTTTCAGCTCATCCCAGCTCCTCTTGGTGTCACTGCAGAAATACCCATTGTTTTGAGATAGAACTGGATTGGTACTCCGAAGAGACAGTCATCAATTTATTGATGTTGCCAACAGGTGAAATGAGTTACAAGACTGTGTAAATCTAAATTTTGTAAGAAGCAACAAAGCAAACAGTTATGTCATAGAGAATGGGTAAAGCCTGACAATGATCTGACAGTCGTGTCACACACTTCCTGCGAGTCTTCAAATCAGGAAGAAAAACCCATCAGCCACCTTGTGCTCCATGTCAGAGTTAAGCCTCTGCACCAACATCAGCCCCTTCCCTCACAGCCGAATCCTTGTGCAGGCTTTCCAGTGCATAAACTGGAAGGCTTGGTTATATGTCAAGGCGGCTTAAATGTTCATGCACTTAAAATATTCTAAGGCTTCTGTCAAACTCACAAAGCACTGGCTGAGCTCCCCTTCCTCAAACCTCTCCTAGGCTGCTCTGGGAGAGGCCTGACTTTTAAGCCACCCTTGGTGTACACGTGTTCTCAGCCCTGGTGTGAGGCCTCTATTCACACTTGAGCATAGATTTTCCCAGACTCAGACACGTGGATACTCAGGACTTTTCAGTTTATGCACACAAGAATGTTATTGCATGGAATGCACCAGATTTGCACAGGATTTTAAAGCACAATTGCTTTAGCAGCAGTAAAATAGCTGAATCTACAAAACAGAAAAAAGTTTAAAAAGCCCACCAACAAAATATCTCCAGTTCCCCCCCTTTTTCTTTCTTACCACCAAGGGCATTACTCAGAGTCCTGTATGTGGATCAGTTTTTCTTTGCCGTTCATCTTAGGACTTTGGAGCCCTGCAGTCTATTTGAGCTCTGCCTTTTGGCTGGTACCTCATCTAAACCAGGACATACCTGCTGAAAAAAACCCATTTCTTTCTTCTGTCCCATCTTCTGCTCCAAACCTTGTGTATTTTGCTGCAAGTATGTTTCTATATCCCAAAGAGTGATATATCTCAATTTATGTATTTCTTTCTGATAAATTTCTTGGCTGCAAGCAGCAGTTCTCTGCACAAGAGCTGAAGAAGTGACTTTTCCTGTTGGATCTTATCTTCTTCCTCCAGATAAGCCTCCTTCCATCAGTCCTTGTTGTTTTCTGATGCAAATTCATAAAACTGGAATTAAAATTCATCCTGCTGCAGTATGTGGTGGTTTCCCTCTCGACAGTTTTCTGAGTGAGAGCAGCAAGTGTGAAGGTGTTGAAAAGCAGCCTGCAGTGCTCCATGTCAGCTGTAGCTCTCTCACAGGAAATGCTGCTGTACTGAGATCAAAAACTGATATTAGCACCGTGTCCAGGGCAGTGCTGCCTATCCTTTTTGTGCTGTTACAGAACATTCTATTTTCCTGGTTCATTGCTCCATCTTTAGCATGCTGGCAGCAGTGATTGTCATTATTGTTATTAAGGGAGAGTCTATCATGCTTTTCAGTGGAAAATTGGATTCTTGACAAGATAGTTTTGCTTAAAGTTTTGTCTTTGGTGGGAAAAATTCACTTTTTTTAGCAAAAATCATTCAAGGAATATATATATATATATATATTTGCCTGAAACTTTTAGAAAGTATTCCTTCAGTGCAATGTTGTTAATTTTTATGGGACACAGGGACAGATGTGTTTATATTTTCTGTCTGTTTTTATGGCTCGCTGTTACAGCACTGACTCCTGTGGCTCCTCAGAATACCGTTCAAGTGCCAAAGAATGAACAGAGGGCCAGTATCTATTTCACAGTTTATCAGGATAAATCCATGCTAGCGCCACTGAAAGCAGGGCAGGCTTTTTGTATGTGTCAGTCTATCCACGGGGCTGCTTGACTGGTGGAGCACTGGGGACAGAGCTCCCTAGTGCAGGCATGGCTTATATTGGCAGAATAATAGTAATCTCTTGCCAATATACTTCAAACTAGTTTCCCAAACTGCATAAACTGTGTCTGGATGAATATTTGTTTCTGCTGACACTGCTTTTGCCAGAGAAAGAAAAATATCCAGCTTCTCATCAAGACAGTCGTTTGACCAGACACATGATGGGCAGGCAAGGACTCAAACGCTGTACCTGCTCCTGACTGCCACTCCAAGGAGCTTTCTGCTTTTGTTACTCCCATTGTAGTAACATCGAATAACACCACTTGCAACCCTTGGATACTTGGGTCAAAACAGCTTTAGCAGATCCGATAAGTAAAGCAAGTCCCCCTCCTAGTCATGACTCCCACATGAAGAGTTGGGCTCCTCGCCGTGACCTGCCAGCAGAACAACGGTCTGTCTGCTTGGTGATAAACCACAAGGCCCTGGAGGCTCTCCTGGCACCTCCTGAAGTGCAATCTAAGGTGCATGTCAGCACTGATTAAATGGAAGCTTTATAGAAGGTGGTTTGGACCTTGATTATTTCAGAAGCACCAGCAGTCAGGGAACTGGATCACTTGAGCTGTCAGCTGGGTGATTTAGTGCAAGTCCTAGAGGGAATAATGAAGGTTGTGATAAACTGCAGTGTAAGAAGCCGGTAAATAACTTTTATGGAGGAACTGTATTTGGAAACACTGAATAATGGCAGCTAATGTCACAGATCTTATGGAAAGGTGCTTTCCATAGTTATATATTTAAATGGACACGGAGGGTCTAAACTGGTCTTTGGGAACTCAGTGGAAATCAATAAAATTACTTCAGGGTTGATTTAAGAAAAGAAAACAACATCAATAATGTTACATATTTATTGATAACGTGAAATAATTAATTGCTTTGGAGAGGAGGAGTAAATGTGTTTATGTTAATGCTGATTTATTAGTTTATTACTTCTACACAAAACAAGACTTACAAACCATAGCATCCATTTGTTTTTTTTATCTTGACCTATTTATCAGTTCTTTTTATCATGAAGCCCACATAAATGAGAAGAGACATTCATTATGTTCTTTTTATTTCAAATGCATAATTCAAATCTGAAAATACAGTTTTCTGGCAGAAATACAGATTTCCTTTAACACTTTCATGTAATTCATTTTTCTACAGGTTATTTTAAGAACTGGTCACATTTGGGCTTAATCTCTGTTGTTTTTAAACTCAGAAAACTCTCTAAATTAATGTCCAGTGGAAAATGTTCTGGTTGTAGGCAGAATTAAATCAATAGATTCTTACTCAAAATTATAAATTTCTTTTATGCTTTCATGAGCCAAACTTCTTTGCTACTCTAGCAAAATTTGCAGAGTGAATATCTGAAGTGCTCTGAAATTCTGTTTGCTTCCGCAGTGCTGTATGACAGATGCTGTGCACTGGACAGGTGTTAGTATTGACTGTAATTAGGATCTGGCTTGATGACATCTGGAGCATCCATACACATGGAGACAATTTCTCCAAAATTTCTCTGCACAAGTCATAGGGCTCTTTTGTCCACTTCTCTGTGCTTTGGGCACTACAGGAGTGACGGCAGCTGACATTTTACTCTGTTTTACTGGGTGCTGAGCGGGTGCCTGACTGTGACATTGTGACGGATGATGGAGGACCAGGTGTGTGCTGAGCCTGTTCCTGTTACAGCCAGTGCCCAAGGCTGCTCAGGCTCCTGGCTGTGCTGCAGGCAGCAGGGGCTCTGGGTGTTTGGGGCTGGAGTGAGTGGCCATGATCACTGCCGGATCTCTGAGCCATTCATTTTGCCCATTGGCTGTGTAAATCCTTTGCAGATCTTGTTTTTCTGAGTCATTGTTGTTTACTGGTGTGAACTTACCTTGTTCTAACTGCCTCTCACACCAACATCCAGCCCCACGTGCAGCTCTCAGGTGCTCTGGTGTATTCTGTGATGATGCCTAAAGACTTGTACTCTGCTGGGTCCTTGCATTCTCTGATGATTCTTCATCTCCTTTGCAGTGCCTGTGGCCAGGCAGGGCACAGTGGGATGTGCTCCCATGTAAGAGGTGTTGGAGATTCTGGGGACTCGAGGAGCATGGTAACACAAGTACAATTTAGGATAGGTCAGGCAGAAGTCTCATTAACTATGACCAGTGAGAGAACCTCTGGACAGCATCTCCTGCTTTGCTTCCCCTTCCTCCAAGTGAGTGCAGAAACCTCACCTATATACTGATTCAGAAACATCCCCCCCTGCAAACAAACAGGTGAAGAAAACAATCATTTCAATGCAAACAAAGGTAGGTACATATTTGTGGGAGGGATAGACCCCTTAAATAGTGTTCTGCCACTATTCCAAGAATTAAACAGCAAATAATGAGACCTTATGGAGAGATGATTCTTAGGGGAGCCCATGGAAGTGGCACATCCAGTATTATCTTGCCTCAGAAGTGGCGAGCTGGGAACAGTCACCAGCTGTTACTGTAAATCAAAGGGAATGTTCTTTTAGTTAGGATAAACTTCTTAGCCAGACCTCTCAGATCTTAAATATTAATAATTTTACCACTACAGAGGTAATGTGAGGTGAGCATTGTTTTTTCCAAGTTTCAATGAATCTGCAATAAATGTTGAAATGCATTCACTGTTCTCCCTGCAAAGTTTTAAGACCAGAATTTTTAGAAAAGTGTCAGAAAACGTGAAGAGCAGCAGGGAGCTGCTATGGCTTGTAAAGTGGCATAAGGAGAATCTGAGGGATGCCAGGAGGGTGGAAAAAACAGTGCAGTGCTTGTTCTCTGCCTTTTGAAATTCTGGATGGCAGCTGAGATTTGGGAACATGATGGTCAGCTCTGTGACCCCCTCACTACAGCTCCAAGGGATTGACTTTGAAGTCCTGGGCAGCTTCTCACTGACAAGAGTTAGTGACTAAAATTACAGTCAGTAGACAAATAGACAGTATCACTAGATGACAGACCTGGTGAAGTTTTGTTTAGGACCAGTCAGGGATTCTTTTACAATTGTTTTCCTTTTGCTATTTTTCCTCACAGAAAACTCCAAATTTTTCAAAATCAAGATGATTCATGAATCAGGATCCTCAGCCAAAGCATAGAGCTGCTTTTTCAGAATGTATATGATACTATTTTTTTACATTTTTAACCTGAAATCTTAACATTTTAATATTTTATTTCAACTGAAGTGACTTTCTACTTTGAAGTTTTTAGGAAATTGATATCAGAAAATTTAAATTAAAAAAAAAAATAAAGTTGAAACAAAATGTTTAAAGATTACACCAAAAAGCTCTGAGTGACCTAACCTGAGCATTTTGTTCAGCTTTCTGTTTGCAAAATTCCCAAGTTCTCCTGATTTGACTGCACCACAGGAGCCAAGCATTGACAAAGTAGGATTCTTTGACTTGTGCAGAGGTTCCTCTTGCCCTGCAACAAGCACATAAAATTGTCAAAGCAAAGTCATCCTTGAGCAATAGGACTTGGGGTGGGGTCCACCGTGTATCCTGACATTTCCAATAATTTTGTGAAGTACTGAGTTTTTCCTGTCTCTCTGTTCCTGCCTTCCTTGAACTACTGCAAACAATTTATTTAGATGAAATTAGCAAAAAGCTTTTCATAGGTGCATGAATGGATTCAGGTAGTCAGATACATGTATAATGGATTTGAGAATAGAAGAGAATAAGAGCAGATCAGAAAATTAGCAATTGCAGTCCTGTCATTATTGATTCAGTTTAGTCGTTCCTTTCTAGAAATTGTCTGTTTCTCATGTCTCCTGCCTTGCCTTTCTCTAACACTGCACCTGTGTGTTGTGCCAGCCCCATCCCTGTCCAGCCAGGATTTTCTGAGATCCCACCTCAGCACTAAGCCAGGGCACTGCCCCTCACAGGGCACAGCACTGCAAAGTGTGAGTACAATGACCTGGCAAAAAAGTGCTGCTCAAACCAGTGCAGGTATATCTGCCAGCCCCAGAAAACCTGTACACAGGTAAAGCAACGCGGTTCTCCCCTGCTCTGGGTTATCCTGTCATTCTGTATCAAGACAAATTAGTGTACTCGGAAGCAATCAGAAGTAATTACTCTTTAAGAAACAATAGGCATCACTCTGTGGTTTCTATCTGACAGCTAAAGAACTTGGCTTCCTGTGAAAAACCCATACAGCTTAATCTTCTTGTGTCAGATCATATTTCCCTGTCTTCTCTTGGTAAATGTTTACATTGCTGCAGTAAAAGGGGCACTGCGTGATCTCGGCTAACAGGGCACTGTGTGTTTAGAGATAGTAATGGGATCCTGCATCTTTCAGCCATCGCTCTCGAGAGGAGCACAAAGGTTTGCAGCTACAAAATAGCACCTCTGCGGGGGCTTGAGTGGTCCCATTCTCAGGAGTAAATCCTAGTTCCATGAAGTCAATTCCTACTGTTAGATGAGCTGATTCTGTGGCACAACAATGATAGGGAATTAAATGATAGGAAGTGAGCACGGAGACCTGGCTGTTCTTTTGCTCTTCAGGTAAGATGTTCAATGACATTCTGATGGATTCATTTTAGGAGTGTAAATACAGGCACTGAACTCTACTTTTGGCACCCCTACTGCTACATTCCCACCATCACTTCTCATTTTTAGGTGTTTCCTTAGAGTCTGAACCCTTCTTAAAGGCTCCAGTGGCATTTTTGAAATCTTATAGAGATCTAGAGTCAGTGTGTGCATCAGTCAGTGACTGTGATTTACATTCCCCAAGAGGAACTGCAGGATTCATCTCAGTGAAGGTGAAGTCAAAGAGTGGCAGACTGAGATCCTGGAGAACTCCATACTTACAGGGATTATGAAGAGTGACTCTTTCTTAGGTAGTAAAGAAGAGAGATTCTAAATTTCAGATCCTGACAAATGCTGTCATCACTCATGCTGCCCTTAGAGGGTTGTTTCAACCTTTTGCAACTTATCTTTGCGGTAGCTTGTGGGAAAGGTAGACTAAGTAACAGTAAAGTGATCTTGTGGTTAACTCAGTTAAGGAGCACATAGGAAACCTGGATTCAGTTCCTAACTTGTTTTGGATGTCGTGTGTAATTGAATACAGAGTGTCCATTCATCTCAGTTCTCCTTCCATCAGATAAAATGAAGAAGGTGATTTTAAGGATATATTCATTGGTAAGAGATAAAAATATTCCATGTTATTGGATGCTTGGAGTTAAAATAGACATAGACCAGTTAAATACTACTTTTAAATTTGATTTCACCCTCTCTGTATGAGAATTAACAATGAAACAACACTTTTAGGTATGGAGACTCTCTTTCTTAAGGCCAAATTTCAGTTGACCTTCATTTGTCTTTAACAAGATACTAAACTCTCAGTACACTTTCTCATGCTTGATTTCTTCATTGAAGGGTGGTGTAGCACTGGAATAGGTCACCGAAAGTGGTTGTGAAATTTCCGTCTTTATATATATTTTTAAGATGTTCTCAAGCCAAACCATAGTTGACCTGATCTGGTGTTGGCAGCAGTTCTGCTTTATGTGGGAGGCTGGACTGGAGACCTCCAGAGGTCTCCTCCAGCCTGCATTTCTCTGATTCTGTGACTCTAATTAGCTTCATCCTACATGGAAATATCAAAGTTATTTTAGGAAATATCTGTATTTTTGTGCAGTGGAAGCAAAAAAGATAAGTGTTTATTATCCTTTACTGCTAGGATTGAGTAAGTATTCTACCAAAGGCAAACTCCTGAACGGCCCTGCCTTCTGGCTCTCTCAAAGCAGGATTAAGGACAGATATTAGATTAGATATGTTATCTATTTTTCAAATTAATTTTGATATTGTATCCATTGGTTATCTGCCTTACATAATAATTTATTTGATAACACCATACTGGTATCACTTCTTGAAAAATAACACCAAACCAACAAATTGTCAAGCATGAACTCTACAAACATATTGCAAACTACAGTGTAAGTATGTCAGTGTCTTATGAGGATACTTGAGGCTGAAATATCTTTCCTACCTACAGACTTTTCAAACTAATACATATATGCTCTACGGAGTTAACAGCTGTTGCTATTCCACTAATGGGAAGTATTTTCTCTCTCATGTTCAAAATAAATCATTATTCACTTCTTTCTGTCTTATGTTCAAGGTCCAAATAGTCCCATCTCTGTAACAGAAACCAGCAGAACTTAATGAGTTCTCTCAAAACTCAGAGTGACTTGTGTGTACACTTCTCTAGCTGTTAATGCTAAAAGCTCTCACATAAAGAAGAACTGTAGTGTAATAACTACATGAGTCTCTCATTTTAGGTTTTTATGTTTACTACTTATTACTATTTCGCGTATATGAACTGATATAAAAAGAGTGTGCATGAATATTTACAGGGATGCACAATGCAATGAATTCTGCATCGTTCCATTAATGGGCTTTTGAATCCTGGGTTTGTTTGTGGAGAAAAAGTGTTGCATTTGTGTCTGTAATTTGGTGCTGATGCATATGAGAAAAAGGTATGAATGACATGTGCCAGGAATCAGGGAAATGAAAGACACAGAAAGTCAAGGCACTGAGTGGATGTTTATCTCGCCATCCTCCTGTCATCCTACAACTGCTATCTTACACCCATAATAAATACCTAAAATCCCCACTCCTGCAGGTTTTGTCCTGAAAAAAAATGTAGTAAGCATAGTAAACAATAATTATTGTCCTTTGATGTTTATTTAATAATTTAAATGCTCTTTTAAGCAGAAAGGTCTGGCTTGTTACTCTGTGTGTGTGTATGCTGGGAGAAAAGTGGAAGGAAGAGAAGCAATGGCAGCACCATTTCGGCTGATACTCTGGGAGCTCCAAAGATCACTGTGAAAGCTGCCATAGCAGGAGCTCCAGCGTTATGGCTCCCAAGGACAACTGAAGTTGATTCATTTCATCCATACTTCAGGCTGGTAATGCACTGCCCTTGGGACTTCGCCACTCAGCTGTTAGAACCTGTGGAATGCAGAGGGAGGTGCAGGCTCTGCTGTCCTGGAGGTACACTCTAGTGTACCTTAGATACTAAAGGAGAGTGGTTTTCCAGAGGATATTCAAGTAGATTCCCTAGGAGGGAATTATTAAGGTCTGTTACAGGGCTGACCTGAGATGCAGCCAGGTGTAGGGGCACACGTGGGTAAGTGCCACGAGTCAGGAGGAGGGCACAGCGTGGCTGGACTATGAACCACGGTGGTCTGCGTGTCCTACAGCCAACTGTCATTGTGCAACTGGGGAGGACATTATTTGTCTAAAAGGCAGAAGACCAAGCAGATGGCACCAAACCAGAGAGGGCTCTTATCTTCTAGCTTGGATTTTTATTTTTTTTAAGGTGAATTCAATAGGCTGATCCTAGTTTCAAGAGGTAAACAGCAGTGAAAGGTGCTGCGCCTGCTGGAGCAATCTGAACACAGACACCACGTTACCCTTTCTCTTAGAGGTCCTTGCACTGTGCTTTTTTTTGCCATTATATCCACAGAGTGTGGGTACAGCGATGTAGCTACAGCTGTCTCGTGTCACTCGCTGTCTTGTTCTCTGCCTGGGCAGGGAGAAGTGCAGCGTGTTTCAGTGGGGAATGTCTGTCGGAATCCGTACTCTGCTCTGTGTTTATGTTGGAAAAGGAAAGATCAAAGCATGCGCTTGGAGTCAAAAATGGAGTCTGTGTAATTAGGGCCCTCATCTCGCTCCCAGTCACGTGTGTGTGTACATGTACTTAAATACTCGCTCCTGCCCCTCATCACCACCGGATCCTGGGGCAGGATCTCTGAACAGAGTTGTTCCTGGCTATGGCCATCAGAGGTCAGGGCTGCCTTTGAAGGGAAGTGGCTTAACCTTCTCCGTGATTAGTATGTTGTCTGCAGTGAAAAGAGACCCAAGATCAGGGGATGAGAGTGGCTCTGTTGAGTCAGGACAACACCCTGTCCAACCTGATGTCCTGCCTCAAACTGCTGTGCGGGAAGGATAAGAAAAGAGCATAAAAGGGGGTATTAAGACACAAGTCCTTTTTCTGATAAGTCTTTCCAGCTTCTGGTGCTCTGTCTGGAGGCACTTCCTGAGATCCAGGCTATATCTGAACTGCTGTATGTAGCGGCTGTTAGTGGATTCTGATTATATTTATCTAATTTTTTGAGACCACTTATTCCTTTGGACACTACATCAGTGACCTCCACATTCGGCTGCCAACTATGTAAAATGTGTTTCCTTTTTATTACAAGAAGCAAAGAGTAATCACTCCCTGTTTGCTTTCTCCACCCCACTCCACGCTAAATACCTCAATCACATCCAAGTTCAGCTGTTGTTTGATAAGCAAATGAGTCCTCGTGTATGAAGTCCCTTCAGTTACAGAAGCCGTTTGGTACCTCTAATGTTCTTGCTGCTTCTCTTCACTCTAATGTACCTTTTTGAGATGGCACAAACAGAATTGCAGACAGTGCATGCAGACATGGGCACACCAGGGACTGACAAAATGGCAGAATAATGTTTTCCATTTTGTTGTCTCTTCCTTTCCCATTTGTCCTTAGCATTACATGAGTTATCAAGTTGCTCTGTTGTTAGAAGAGCCTACAGGGAGAGCCTTGCAAGATCCTCCTGGAGGAAGGATGCGGATAACAGGACATGATTTATCTGTTTAATTTATGTTGGACTGTTTGATTTTGCAAAATTAACTTCTTCCCTGAAGAAAGATGTCAGATGAAATTTTCTATTGAAAGGGTGCAAGAGGAGAGTGAGAGATTAGTGTTCAGAGCAGTGCAAAGCTGTGTGCTTTGATCCTTCTGCACACTTGCAGCTCTGCTTTACCGTGTGTCTCGCCTACAGGACACAGTTTGGGGGCAGGACTGGGGAGACTGCCTTATCCAGAAACTGCCAACCGGATTGTTTCCCTTGGATCAGACCCTATCGCAGCAGTTATGTCTTTGGCGTTTCACATGCAAAAGAGGCACTTTATTAAAAGAAACAAGACACTTCCCAGAGTCTGACAGCTTGCATTTTGACTATCACCCCTAACAAGGGACCTTCAAACTGACCCCAAGACTTAATTTAACCATTACAATTCCATTAGTCTAATTTGTCATGAAACGTCTTTAACTAATTACCTGCATTTGTAAGTTAGTCCACATGTCATGAGATAAGAAGTCAAGCATAGTCATAGGTCACTGCTCTGGGCTGCCATCACATAACACAGACCCTGGATGAAAGGGAATTCAGAGTTGATAGGAGGAATCCAAATGACAGCTACTCAGCCAGTACAAGGCAGCCATGGCTGTAATGCGAAAATTGGACCATTGTCTTAGAAGTGGTGTTTTGGAAAAGATGGGGCATGCCCTCATTAGCAGAATAAGGTCTAGGCAGACTGAGCAGTCCTCATAAGTATTTGTCTTGAAGGTGGTAATTTGATAAATAGAGGTCCCCACTAAAACCATTTACTAAATTTGGCAGACAACGGTATCAAACATTTATGACTGGATTTAGAACTGTCCCTTTTCAAAGAGACCTGATTATGTACTGAATGTTACTTTAAAAAGCTCATTTGGGAACTTTTGCTGGTTTCCTCAAACAACAAATGTTGAAACAGAGGAAAAGACCAATTAGGAGTCTGATTAAAGGTTGCTCAAGCCTTTTACTGAGTACTTTAGATTTGGCTCCCTATAACTTGTTGGAAATCTGCCCATGAATTTATAGCGGGAGCTACAACACGCTGTGTGCCACAAACACCTCTCTCTCTTAGATTTAGGCAACTGTAAACTTCCCCTCATTTCTCTTGTTCCAGTGCCTGTGACATTCCCCTGGAGGCTAGATGAGGAGAAGGATATGGTACGTGACTAATGCAGGATGAAGCATTCAGAAAATTTCCTCATTCTCTTTTCTGTTTCCTTCCTCACTGAGCGGAGGTGCAGAGGGAGGTCGAGGAGAGCAATTCTCCCCCCACCAATACACAGAGTGTCACTATCACACTTTAGGCTGCTGCTGCTGTGTGTGAGGGGTAATTAAATACCTGCCTCCACCCCAGGTCTCTGTCCCTTCGCTGATCCTTACAGACAGCAAATGCCATTGAATTCTTCACTTCCATCACTCATTTGATCAATACAAAGGGCCGGCAATGACACAGCTCTACTGGTCAGGCCAGCCCTACCTTTGCAATCCCTAAGTACAGGCTCTGTCCAAGCCATAAATCACAGCTACTCTAAATTATAGAGGCTGCCAACACATCAGAGGCCTGGAGTGGGAGCTCCCTGTGATCACAGCAGGGAGGGGAGGATAAGGAAGGCCCTGACCAAGCTGTCTGTTCTGTACTCAGGAGCTTTATTCAGACAGCAAGGAAGACAGTGCCTGGAGTCTCTGTGCTCCTCTTGCAGGCACAAGCCTGTCACAGTGACTCAGCAGTGTTCTGGGGTTACCTGCTGTCCTCAGGAAAAATCAAAATCCTCTTTCTACAGGCCATAAGGCAGTCACTAAGATTAGGAAGAAACTTCCTTTGGTGGTGTGTTACTGCAGACTTTATACCTGCAGATGCCATTTTTGGCATCCCTGCGGGGAGAGAGGACTGACTCATTGATTTGCATCTTCCCCTTATCATCAGCCAGCACTGGGAGTGCTCAGTCCTCTGTGAGGGAGAAGAATAGCATCACCCTGCTGTCCCCAGCTCCTGTCACACAGCAGCAACAGCCCTGTGCTGTCACTCAGCTCGGTGGTGTGAACACCATGGCACTTCTTTCTTTCCTATGTGGAAGTTCACCTGCTATTTTCCAGCAATATTCCTCCAAATCTTTAAAGATAAATGAAACTTCAGATCTCCAAATCTTTAGCCTGTCTGAAATGGGCATAAAGTATCTACCAGTCTGCAATGAGAAATCACAGACAATCCATCCTTTCGATCTCTTGCTTTTATCCTAAGCTGATAAGGGAGGCCCTCCTGTGCTTGTCAGCTTTGCATTCTTGGGGTGTGCAGCATAGCTGAGTATTGCAGATTAAAGGTGAAGAGTTGAACAGGGAAAAAATGCAGGAGTGAAGCAGCTGTTTAATGAGATAGAGGGGCTTTCCTCTTGAACTGCTTATCCATATCCTGTCTCTTGGTAATTGCAGGGTATTTTCTTTATGGGGCATGCTAGCACTGTTTTCCCAGTTTAATATATTTTACCCATTTGCAGGATCATCTTTTCACTTTGGTAGGTGAAATAATTCTTTATGAAATTGTGAATGTTCTACAGAATTCTTTTCCAAGCTGCTTAGTTCTGTCCAGTATATCTTTTGTCTTATAGTTAGAACAAAGTTCAAGTGTACTGAAGAGTTAAAACTCAGAGGGGCTCAGTCTGTACCTATGTGTGAGCCCTTGCAGTTCCAAGTTTGGAAACTCCTTTCCACCCAAGCCTGTCTCAATCTGCAACAGAACATTTAAAGTTATTCATGCAGATATTGTTGAACTGACTACTCAGAGTAGCACTTAGGATGTGCTACTGTGACAGAACCAAACCCTGGAAATACAAGGTCCTGGCAGCTGTTTTAGACTGCTCATGTCACTTTCTATCTTTCTGCTAGAGATATTTTTATTTTTGAAAATTCCTCCCTGTGCCTCGCTCTTTTTTTCAAGTAGACTTCATCTCCTGGTGCCCCTAAGAGTGGCAGGTGGGACAGCTTCACCACTTGCTCCTGTGCCTCCATCGGTGCTCTCATTTGCTGGGATTCACCCCCAGAAGGAGATCTGAGAACCCATCATTAAAAAACCTGCATAAGTTTATGGGGGCCAGCTAATGAAGATCACTGAAAAATGGCTAATGCATGTGTGCTGCCACTCTACCTGCCACTGTCTTTGCTGACCTCTGGAGAGGTGCTGGGAGAACACAACAGCTGCTGGTGGTGGAGAAATCCACTTTAGTAGAGTGGTGTGTCCCTGCCTCTCATGGCAGACCAGGGGTTCAATTCCCACCAGGGGTGAAGTGGTGCTGTTTAAGAGCTGGACTTGATGATCCTTGTGGGTCCCTTCCAACTCAGAATATTTTGTGATCTGTGATCTGTTCACTTCAAAAGCAAGAGAAGAGAAAGGATGTATCTGCCAAAAAGAGATGCAGTCATGGCTCTGGCTTGGTGTGATAAACAGCATGTGCTGCTCAGAGATCTGGTTGTGACAGGCTGTATTGCCCTGATCTCTCTCCAACCTGGAGATCATTCTGCTGTGGCTGGTGTGAATAAGTCTCATTCTTTATATAACCTCCATGAAATTGAGGTCTACTGCATTGCAAATGAGGTTAGAAACAGGAATATTTCAGGGTTGGAAAGAGTGATCTGGGATTTTTCAGATACCAGAAGTTCCCGATCTCTTTTTATAGTCCAACACAATATCATGTATAATGTGAATGTTTTTATAGATATAAGTGGTCACAGAGAGGTTGGAGACATGGTGGGTGGGATTCTGAGTTGGGATAGGAGCGTTTACTGGGATGTGGAGGCTTCTGAAATGGCACAGACTTGGGATCATAGTCTGGAGAAGATGGATGCCCTGGCTTGAAGGGTCCTGCCACAGCCTGGATTAGGAAATCATACGGGGTTTGAGATGTGGAACAGAAGAGAGGGAAAAGCTGCCTCACAAAGGATTGAAGGAATTTATTTTAGTGACTTGAAGGATTGAAGTAACTTGTTTCACATGACACGTCCCTCCCCCATCCCATGCTCATGACTGCATGCAACAGTCATTTTTGCTGAAGGAAATGTGGTTGCTCTATCTTCTGTCCCACTGTCATCTCCTTGTCTTTTTACTTGTCCATACAGTACCATATACCCTATGGCATCATATAATTAAAATAGATAATTATGCAGATGCAAATGGATCCCCAAGGAAACTTAGCACACGGACATAACACCATAGGCAAATTTTAACTGATTATGCAGCTATAAAGAAGTTTCTTTTTAAAATTAAAAACATTTTAACTTTTTTTCCTTCTTTTTTAATGCTAACAGGTTAACATTTTCCTCTCCAGGTAAACTCTGAAATGGAAGAGAAGGAGTTCAGGCTAAACACAAAGTACCTTATGGAAGTGAAGGCTGTAACTTTCTGGGTTTAGAAATCTTGGGAAAGCACAAAATCTTTCCTCCCGTTTGCAACACCCCTCCCCCTGCATGCAGAGTGCATTTGGCTTCCAGATCTGTGATTCCCACCCTCATTTTTATAAGCTGTGAATTTTTTCCCTTTCAAAGCACGGATTTTACCCCACTCCCATGCCCCCAGGGAGGTTTTTGTCCTGTGAGTGCCCTGGGTTTTTAAATACTATGGAAACTCCTTGATTTATTCTGTTTCTGTATCGCTACCTCCAGTTCATGATCCCTGTTCCTCTGTGCCTTGTGCTAATGCAGAGTGCATCCCAAATGGGATGGTTTTCCCTGCAGTTCCAGTGAAACATGGCTGTGTTTGCAGGGACCTCAGCCTTCTTGCTAGCACTGTTTCTTGTTTTGTAGTGGAGAAGAGCTGCCACTTTTTTCTCACTCTCCATCATCAGTCTGATTTTATTATAATCACATAATGCCACTGCTGTTCATGTTTCCTTGTCCCAAGACTTGACGGATCCATCCAAATACCATGTTAATCCCTCTCTATTCTCAGTAGCACCTTTATGATGGTATTGCCTTTCCAGGCCACAGTTGATCTTGCATGCCTTCACACCAGCTAATCCAACCTCTTTTGGCTTCTTTTCCAATGGTGTAGAGTTCCAAGGGGAACACTCAGCAAGGATATTTTCACTCAGTATCAGTGGATTCAGGATTTCTTCTTTTCTTATCTACAGGGCTGCTCATTCCTCTCCACTGCTAGCAGCAGTGAGGGATAGATGCAACTTACAGAATATAAAAATGTTTAAGGGAAATAAGAAAGAAAATAAGGAATCTAAACATTTTCTACCTGTAGGTACAAGTCAGGTAGAGCTGCCCTGACATTTGTGCTGCTGATTAAGGAGTAGCAGGTTATGTAAAAAGCAGTACACAGTCTTCTCTAAGAGCGACCTGGCAGTGAAGCAGGAGATACCATGTGTGTAGAGGGATCAGAGATTACCCTGAAGCACTGATTGTATGGACAGCATCTCCAACAGCATTCCTCAGAGCAGCTTCACGAACTTTGGCAGACCATAGCAGAACTTTCCTACTTCATTATGTGCTGAAAGGCAACTGGCTTCTACACATTAGACACTAATCAAGGTCACCCCTTCATTGCTGAATACTCTGCATTCACTACACTGCTGGCAGGAGGGCTTGTCTGCTCCTGTGTGTTCAGTAAAAAACACAAAATAAAATAAAAGGAGAAGAAATCCTTTGGCCAGCCATCTGTTGGAACACCAGCCGTGGACACAATGCAGATACAAACGCCTGGATGCATTTTGCAGGTGTGCCCTGTGACCCATCTTTCCGTGGAGAAATTTACTGGGAAAATAGATTGCACTAGACTGTTCCTGCAACTGCAGTTAATCGTGCCTTTTCTATATTACTGCTACAGGATTAACACAAACATAGCTTCTATTTTCAGGCTTATCAAAGGCAGCAGCACATCTCTCTAATCTCCTCTTTGCCTGTTCTCTTTAAAGTGTTTAAATGAATGGAGCACTGATGAGCAGGGATGTGGTGCCAGCAGGGATGGTGTCATTTAATGCCTCGCTATTTATGCTATTTAATGCCTGTGTGGCTTTATGTGTCCTGGGTGACTTGCTAACCATCTGCCACCCTCTACCCTTTCACAGGACAGACGGAGGTGTAGACAGCACCTTCATTTGTCTCCAGTTGAGAGTGACCAGCAGCAGTAAAACAGTACAGTTCTGACGTGCCTTCTCCTACACAGCCTGCACCTGCTGTCACTGAAGGATGAAGCTTGGAGGCCATGGATTGGTGACCCTTGATACCAGGCAGTTTGGATCTCAATGAACTGTGGGCACTTACCTACATTTCTGTTGAACTGGTTGGCACACACAACCTGGATTTTTCTTCCAGCTGTAAAAAACATAATGATATCTGATCTGCCCCAGCACCTGTTTGTGCAGTTAACTTGTCAAAAGGTTTCAGACAAGCTGGAATCAGCAGAATTGTGTATGTCATATCAGTTCCTTGTCCTAAGAGTCCTACAGCTGGATTTACAGTATCATTGAATCACAGCCTGGATTTTTAGCTGTATTACTTTCACAAATCACAAATACTTGGATTGTGTCCTCCAATCTGCTCGGAAGTGGGCTGAGATCCACCCTGCAGCTTTCACACCACTGTCGGCCGGCATTAACTTTCAGTCATTTTTTCCTTTGAGGCCAGATTGAAATCAGTGACCTAGAAGTAAAACACTCTGTATTTTGTTAGCAAGCAGTCCCTGGAGTTGTGCAGTCTAAATTGGGATGTTTTCTCAGTAAGCTCTTTTGTATATCTTCTGTGGCAATTGTGCTTTAATTAACAAAATCCTCTTTCTGGTAGCAGAATTTACTAATCGCTTTCCACTTTCTCCGATGTATTTCTGCTCAGATCACAGTGAAATAAGGACTTTCTTTAAAGTGTGGAAGGGTCCTACTTCAAAACATTAGGTTTCTATGATGACATGCTCAGATGGATTCACTGATACTCCTGCAAGGAGGGCAAAGTGTGTTGGACACTTACGGCACTGCCTGTTAGCCATACAGCTGAGGGATCTGACCCTGAAAATGCTCACCCCTGTGAGAGTATTTGCAGAAGTAAGGACTTGTCATGTGTAGGAGCATTTCCACTATCAGCCTTCATGTTTATGGGATTACCTGTGGACAGCGCCCACAGTCTGCTGGGAGGTGCTGGCTGCCCTTGGTTCATTTTATTCAGCACTTTAAGGAAGTGCCCAGCTCACGTTGTAACTTTACTGCAGTCTGTTAATATGAATAAGTTTTATCTCCACTTTTTTTGTGGTGTTCAGATTCAAGGTCAGATCCAGTTGGTCACTCTGTGGCAGTATCTAATGAATTGCCAGCATCCCAGAACACACAATTTGAGATTAGAAGCAGCTCCACCTTATTACCATGATAGTCGATTGCAAGTGGAAGTGCAGTGGATGAAAGGGCAAGGTAACGTAACATGTGAGTGGAATAGCACTCAATCCGTGTATTATGAAATTGTCATTCTGTGCCACTGTTCAGCATAAATGGACTAATCTTCAGTTTGAAAATGAGGAGAGCCTGACTGTTAAAGAATAGGTCATTTGGCTTCTGGCAGCAGCAGAAGATGCTGTAATATTAGCTGTAAGAACTTGTGCATTCTTGGTAAGGAGATAAAAATGATTAAATTGCTCTGCTTGCTTCTCTATCTTCTAAAGTAATTCATATTTGGGCCCGGATTCATCTAAGCATTTGCATAATTCCTCAGGCCATTCCTATTCAGCCATGCATTTCAGCTTGTGCTTAAGCTTAAGCAAGTGCTGATGTTCTTTTCAATTCCTGGGGCTTCAGCCTTGCAGAACAAGGTCTGGGCCATTACTTTATAATGTTTCAGTAGCTTCTGAGGTTGCTGTGCTGTAGCAAATGGAAGTTTGCTGTATTTGTTGTATTACGGGTTGAATGCTCTGTAATGACTTAGAAAGGTTAAGGGTGAAGATTTTGGGGCCCTGGAGAGGATCATTTTTAATAGAGTCCTCTGTTGGAAATCCAAGAGCCAGAACCGGGGTCACATCTCCAAAGAGTTTCATGGACTCTGCAAAGCTGGCAGTCACACTGACTGCCTCCCTTCCGCTGGGTTCCTCCTGAAAAGGAATGAGCAGAGCCAAGGAGAAGGTTTTGTTGGGCTCTTTGGGACGTGGAGCTCTTCAGCTGAATGCTGTTCCAGATTTTGCTTTATTATTCGAGAGTAACTTCTTAACTTTGGTAGGATTGTGCCAGGCAGTAGCCATTGCTGATGTATTTTGCAGTTTTAAGAAATCTGAAAAATTGCAGTATTACCATAGGTATTTCTATGCAAATCTACAAAGGAGGGTTGGAAAAGGACCTTGATATGGTAATTTTTTTTCTTTTCTGGGGATGGAAAATGAAAAACATTTTGCTTGGCATTATCAAGCTCATGTGTGCCATTTCAGTTTAGCAACAAAACATGTCAGCCAACAGAGGCATGAAGACGTGTGGGAACTGGAAATTTTTTAATTGGGATTGACCTCAATCTAAAATGAAATGTTTGGTTATGCCTCTTTCTAGAAAATACAATGAAACAATTAACTTTTGTTTTCCTTTGGAAAAAATAATTTTCAAACATTTGGTAGGAAACCCTTTAGAAAACAGCTTTATGGCCTGAAGTCTTGTTCACAGTGAAACTGGTGGGAATTTTGCTGTTGACTTTCATGTAGCCATATTATTGAGGTTTCCTTTGCAGCAGGAGGGATTGTGTGGCTCTTTATCTGGAGGTATTAGTGTAACTTCAAAGCTTCTTGGCCCACTTAAGAAATAAAAAGTGTTCTTATATATCCCACGAATTTGTTGGAGGTCTGCCTTCATTGAAAGTCACATGATTTTTGTCTCTGTCCCAGAGAACCACAAGGGACTCGATCTATATTTGCTAGAATGGAGACCAGTAACATGTTCTTCTAACTTAGCAGTAGCAGAAGAAAGGGCAAATGTCCAGGGTAATGCTCTGTTTCGATGGGCTGTCTTCAGATCATTGCTTGAGAATGTTTGTTCTGTGGAGGGGGATCACTGCAGGTTCCAGATGTAGGTGTTTACAGTGGGATTTTACTTCTGTTTTAATGTAGTGCTGCCTGTGTTTGCCTGCTCCCAGCACATGAGATGATTCACCTGCTCCTGGATTTTCCTTTCTGTGTAGCAGATTTTATTAACCCACAGAGAGGCCGATTTGGAAGCTGTTTTTCCATCCCAAATTGAGATCCCACTATTAACAATCTTTTTTGAGCATGGAGCAGGGGGAAATAAATCATTCTAAGGAAAATAAAGTATTCTATGATCATTTTTCGTGAGATACACACATTTGAAAGTTTGCTAAAATATGTTTTTAATGTTTTTTAGAAGCAAGGTAAAATGAAAGTAATGGACCTAACCTACCCATTTGCCCATGGATGTAGGGTTAGCTCAGGGCAATCTTCCCCTTTTGTGCTTCAAGCCTATCTCTACCTGCTTTACTGGCAGGCTTCACTGCGCTGAGGACAGCTCTGGTAGACACAAATGAGCAGGATTTTTATGGAAGAAGTGGTTCCTAAGAGGGGCCAGAGAGTGAAGTTTCAAAAGCATCATGTTCCCAAATAAAGGCCAAATTTTTCAGAAGAGCTGAACAACAAGCACTCCTGCTGTGACAGATGGTCGAGTATTTCAAAAGATCTCGCTATTAAAGCTGGCTGGAGATTGTCTATTCTCTTGTTTTTGACAGGAACTTGGGTTTTCTGTTAATAATACCACAGAATGGCTGATTTCCTTTTAGTGTTTTATTTTTATGTGGGATTTTTAATTGTTTTGGTTGGGGAAACTCCCTCCCATAACACATTGATTTACAATCGATGTTCAGGAGAGCCACGTGATAGACATTTCCCAAAGTCTGATCCCTGGTTCTGATCCCCCAATGGCATGAAGCTGTTCTGAAGCTCTGGCAGAACACAAGCACGGGCAGAGTGTGCTGCTTCCAGTCAGGTTTTCTTTGGTAAGTTTCCATTTAGGTTTCCTAGAGAGAGTCAAGCTTTGAAATGCTAGATTTGGGATCCTGAACACATGACCTTCAGTTAGTGAATATCTTCACTTGTGGCTGCTCACACATAGGGTTGGGAATGAAAGTCAAGTTGTGTTTGTATGTAGCTGGACATGCAGAAAGTGAGATCTTGGAACTTGAGGCTGTTTCTCAAAATATGTTCTTTAACATCACTATGGTTTAACTTCCCCATCCATAAACAGGAAGTAAGTCGTCACCTTCAGTGGAGGACTTAAAAAGTTCAGTGTTCATTCATGCAACTTTGCAGAAGCAGAAATACAAAACAATCCTTCTCTTCCATCTGAATGTTTCGGAGCTCTTTTAATCCGTTAATTAATTGAGCAATCATAATGATGCGCCTGTGGGGATGAAGGGGGAGGAATAATTTACAGGTGGGAGAAATGAGGCATGAATGACTTCCTAGCCTTACCTGTGGCATGCTGTTAGTCTGTGTCAGATCCAGACAGATACCTTCTGTCCTGTCTTCTTTTGCATCTGTGATGGGTGGCTGGGAGCATCAGCTTCCCCCCTCCCTGCTTCCTCTTCTTCTGTAAAGAGCCCATTTCCTTATCCCCAGGCTGCTGTTTCATGGAAGTACACGTCACATGGTGGTCCACGGGGCTTGGAAGATGCAACATTTTTTTCAACTTCCAAGTGCCACCCACTGAACAGGACACGGCCAGAGAGCCAACTCCACTGCAAGGGAGAAAGGGCATAAGGGAATGAGACTTCTGGGTGCTCTTAGAGCAAGAGCATATTCTGCCCTCCCTTTCTCTGCACAACTCCCACAGCAGTTCAGGTCAAATCTTTGCTGCATTGAGAAGAGTGGCTCAGGAATATGTGACCTGGCTCTGAAATACCAGCTCACCTCTGAGGAGCAACATGGCTTCCCTTTCTTCTCTGAACCCCCAAATCTGGGCTCACTACACTTTTGTACAGGAAATATACTAAATTATCTGGCATATGTAGAATAAACGAGCACAAGGTTAATTCAAATTGTTTAAAACTTGTGGGATGAGCAAGGTGAAAATATTGCTTAGGAAAATGTCAATTCACAATTTCATCTGCCATTTGGCTGGGAATCCTATTTAAACTTAGTTCTTAAACACAGCTGTGAAACTCATGAAGATGTCACACTAGTCGTTCACCCAGCAACCTTTGGAATCTCCTGGGAAGGTAATCAAAACACCAATAGTGAGCAATAATTGTTACAGGCTGCTTCACTTAACTCCTCTGACTGCTCCTTGTTGAGCCCCTGCTACTCAAGACATTAAGTTTCTCTTTTACCCATCATGGTTCCAACTGCTTGTCCCTGTCAGTTATTCATATCTGAAAGGGAAAGGGAAAATACTGACATTATTTGCTGGTCCCTGGAACACCATGTTTTTTATCTGACAGGGCTTATGGTTACCTTCAGCCATAGCTTTTTTAGCTGGATGACAGAGATAAGCCCTCCAGGAAAAAGCAGTTGTAAAGTGGTGGGTCAAGAGAAATATTTTGTACTGTCTGGAGTTGTGTTTCCCACTCTTTTTCAGTTTCTGTATCTTCTAAATATTCTCTGGTAAATCAGGTACTTTCTATGTTGTGAATTTAAGCCTATTGATTTTTAGCTTTCCTAATTGCATTTTACAGAACCCCTGCTGCCTCTGGGACCAGAGCTTGAAAAGTCCTGTTTAGTGAAATGGATTGTCTTCCACAGGTCACTGACACCCTATATTCCGCCTTATCTAAATTAGGCAGTCTCTAGAATTCTCTGATTTAATCCCAGAAGTAAAGGGGATGTGTTATGTGCAGATATAATGCTCACACATAAATTTCTATTGAGCAGTTATTGGAAAAGGAGATGAAAGCAGGTAGAGCCTGACCAGGCAGCTCAGTGCACAGGCTGCCAGGACAGTGCCTGCCAACAGCTGGTTCTTCCACAGCTCCGCAGGTGATGGAGTTCCCACTAGTTCAGGAACCCACTGCCAATGGTTAGCACATGCTGTTGTGAGAAATCTCATCACTCAAAAACGTCTCATAAATAATTTAGAAGAAAGCAATTAGCACACACAGCTGTAGCTGTTTGCAAAGTCACAGTTATACCTGCCAGGGCAATCTGGAATGGAAATTTCAAAACCATTTCTTGAAGTAACCAGAATGGTCCGGCTTGGAGCTAAGGCTGATGGGTCGCTGTTGATGAGCAAGGAGTAAATTGCACTTTCATGTCCTTTTATGTGTAATGAAATCCAGGAGACAATATTAGTATTTTGTACATATTGGGAAAGGGATCAAAGGAATACATAGTAAAGTGTGGAAGGGCCATCAAGGCCTTATCCTTCAAGAGGCTCTGCAACTCATTGAGCTTCAGAGTGGAGGGGACAAGTTTTAATAGAGACCTGGACATGTGTTTTGAAGGCATCAGCTAGTTAAACCTTGTCTGTATGTACAGACTGCTCACGGAGCATAGGCATGAGGAAAAGGACGAATATATTGCTTGAAATACCTCATCTGAGTATGCTTGTCTTGACAGACAGATAGGAGTAAATTGTTTGAAAACTTCTAGGTAATGCTAAAAGGGAAAGGAACCTGCTCTTGAAGAATCTCAAGCAACTAGAGGGAAGGTGTGAGAACAGAGACTTGTTTGTGCAGGTGAGTCCTGGGGAGGGGTATCCATATCAAATCTAGAGATGACAACAGGCTATGTAAATAGGGCACATATAAATTTATTTTAGGATAAGGTTAGAAGTCACCTACCATGACAATACCCTGGGACAAGGAGATGAACCACAAAACGTTGCAAGATCCTCTCCAGCTCTTCTGATATCTGTGCATTCAGTCGTGATACCTCTGCCAGCTGAATGCCCAGAATAAGTTTCACCTTTACAGGATCCCCCCTCAGCTAGGGAATTATTATTCCTATGTTACCAACTGGAAACTAAATCACAGTGTGTTGCCAAATGAGGCTATCCCAGTCTTAAACTGAGATTCCTGCCTCCTCCTCAGGGGAAGTCTCACACTATATTGTGAAAAAAACATTTAAATGTGGGTTGTTCATCTTATGAATGCTACAAAGCATTTCAACCTATGGTTAAAGACTAGATGAATGAGAAAATGTTGGAGTCACATTATTTTATTCTGTGATTCTCCTATGCAAAAACGTATCACAGTTCCCACCACTGCCTGCACCATTTGATCTGTTCTTCCGAATCCCTCTGCCAACATCTGGCCAAGAAAGTAGCAGAGAAGCCCAGGAAACTGCCTGCCACTTTCTAGTGGTCAAGGCTTCCATCCAAGGAAAATTCCACTAGTGAGGCTTAGACAGTAACCAGCTACATTGACTGTGAACTGGATGAAAATCCCTGCAGTCAGCTGGCTGCCCCAGCTGGTCTGGCCCTATGGAGACAAGTCAGACCTCCTGTAAATGATATCAGTTAGAGTATATCTAGAAACATCTCACAGCAGGATTTATTTGACTGCAGTGGGAACTTTCTCTAATGTATCCCTGAATACGTCAGGGCAGTCCACCTTTTTGGACTGCACAGTGATTTTAGCCATTAGTGTGTTTTGCTAAGATGCTCAACTCAAGTCCTTAATGTGCTGATTTCTTACATTTATTTATACTTGCTAGGTTTTAGTAGAAGTTGGAGGATGCGAAGAATGTCCTCTAGAACTGCAGATGAATAATTGCTCAACAGCTAGAACTTTAGTAACTTCAAAAATATTTCTTGAACAGATATTCAGCCTCCAGGTCACTGCCATAAATCTGAAGCAATTTGTGGTTTATCTTCTTGTGAGTTAATCCAACTTTATTCCAATTTAACACGTTAGCTAGCTGGGATCGGTGTGTGGCTCTTCTTAAGCCAGTTTAATGCATTTTGTAAGATTATAAATCACATTATCTTCTGGATCACAAATAAGTGTTCAAGAAACCTAAGTTAAAATAATTATATAACATATTACAAATTAACATCTTTCCCTCCTATCCAGAGAAAAGTAGTGAGTGCAGAATTTGGATCACTATCCATAAAATCCTCCAGGAATATTTACAGACACTTTTCTTGAAGCAAGCTAAGCCCCTGGTCTTTGTAACATTACTGCAGGTACGTATTGACAGCACTGGAATGTAGATATGTGAGAAACTACTAAAAATCTCAACTAGGTCAAATAAGGATGAGTCAGGGGTTTGTTCAAAACAATAGGCATAATCTTTTCATAATTCAAGAAAATAATGGAAAGAGATGACTTCTGTTTTTAAACCAGGGATTGTCTAGCTACAGGGTTTAGCTGGGTTTTGCCAGTGACTGAACTGTACATGAGGGTAACACCTCAGGTGGTGTCTTCTGGATCCAGAGGTTATCACCTGCAGTCTCCTATCACATCCCTGTTCTCAGATCTGCTGAGTCTGAACAGGGATGGCCCTCCATTGTCTTTGATGATAAGTTAGGGAAGAAATTGTTCTTCACTAAAGGTAGGATCCATCTCCCTCACCTTTGTCTTGTAGGAGCTGTCTGGGTCTGTCTGTAAGGAATGGAGAAGGAATGGCTTCTTCACCTGAAGATTCCTCTCCTAGTCTAGATGGGACGACTTACCATTGGAGGAGCATGTACTTTACTGTTCATTTTCAGAAGTCCTGGCAGCAAAATCAGATGGATGTCTCCATTTACATAGTCAGTATTGGTTAATACCACCATGACTTTCGGCACAGTGGGATGACTGATGTTTCTTGTGCTAGCACAACTCCAGTAATATTGTGCAGGTTTTGCTTGGTTAAGTTTTCGGGAGGGTGGGTTTGTATACTGAAAGATCATATGAAATCCATCAATGAACCCTGTTTTCCCTTTTTAGTCCCAGCCATTAGCAATAATCTATGTGCATAAATCTTCAATGTTTATGAGTTTGAAGTTTGAGTGCTTACAGTCACCAATCATGGGCCAGCCACAGTGGATACCTTTCAAAAGCAAACAACTGATGCTTCAAGCTACTTAGGTTGTTTATTCACCTGGGGCTCAGCCCTGCACAGGAATCTTTCATTGGACTGTTAATGTGGAAGTTTACATTTGTTTTAAAGACACTCAGACAAAAGAGCTTAAAGAGGTTTAGTTCTTTTGGCAGTGGCATGTAGCTTTTTCTGTAGATCTTCCAGGGACCACAATTAGAGGGTTTGTCTGAACACTTTCAGATCCCCATCTGTGGTCAAGACATCAGGATGCTATCTGCTTAGGTTTTAAAGATTTCAAGGACACTGAAAAAACTGTCTCTGACGGAGAGGCTAAGTGCTGGTCTTTGCTGCATCCCTTGAAATACTTAAATCAGACCATGCCCGTCTCTGTAAGATGGTAGTTCCTGAGCTGGAGTGGCCCCTAGCTTGGGTTGGGGCATTCCCCTTTCACTTGTAATTTCAATTTGAAAAATGGGCTCAGGTCTGAATAACAAACTTGTCATCACAAATATTTTCTGTAAGTGCCAGTGCTCCAAATAAACTGCCTAGATTTTATTTTTTTTCTTTGAGTAGAGATGAATAAGCTATTTTATTTGTCAGTTCTAATTTGAAAAACAAAGTTCACTGTGTTTCAAAAGCCTTAGGTATGGCCAACCATCTTTAGATAATACTGCCTGAATGTCTTACAGGACACTGGGAAAGGCTGATGATCCTTGCCTACGTCATTCTGAACTCCCCATTTGACCTTACTTTCTCCTAGTTGATTCTCCCAGGCTAAGAAAAATCCATAAATACAACTGCCTTTCATTGCCTTGAAAATATGTAGGAAGGCCCCTCTAGCACTCTCCTTTCTCTCTGAATATAGTCTCAGCTTCTCCAGCCTCTTCTGCTAATCAAGATTTTCACCAACTGTAACATCCTCATTTCTGTCCAACAGTGCATGTTCTGCATCCTTCCCCAGGTACAGTTCTGGTGGTGCAATGACTGCAGCTATATCCTGCTTTAGAAGGACTTTGGTAATTACACTGATATGTAGTACCATTTGGGGAAGCTGGTAATCAAATCTCTGCTGGTTTTTAGGTCTTTTTCTTTCAAGTTCTAAGAATTGCAACAACATCTTGGTCCTGCTTCTAATTTATTCTTTATTCCATTTCACTCTTTTGTTTCCGGTGAAACAACCCCTCACAATCTGATATGAGTGAAAGGCAGCACAGTGTCAAAAGCAAGTCCCACGTCTGGCTGCCAAGCAAAGGACAAAATGTACCAGTAGGATGCTGTGCAGCAGCAGTGCTTCCAGGAGGCAGCTTTCTTCCAGATCTCGTCCCTGGTGTGTCACTGCTAGAGAGAACACAACCAATACATTTTAATGAAGAATATTGGCAATCGGCTGGAAAATAAGAAATTGTATTTATTTTTTCTGTAACACCATTTGGACGAGCATCATTTGTACACGTTTAAGAGGAATTACTACCTACCCTTCCAGCCTTGACCGCTTCAGCCCCTGCCTTCAGTGGTCCCTATGCAATTCAAGGAAAATAAAAGAGTGGGGTATTGCTTCTCTCTCCCTGTTTCCACCCCATTCCCCCCCAATGTGGATAAATTCAAGCATTCAGTTTCCAGTGAGCCTCATGAACGGTAGTAGTGGCACAACTGGAGAAACAGTGGAAGGAAACAGAGGTGCAGGAGTGAAAAAGAGTGACTGGAGGCAAGCACTTCCCCCATTGGTATCACTTTTTAAATAAACATGGAATTGTGCCTAGAACTAGCTTTACATTACCTGCTGAGCAGCTGGTGAGCTACAAAGCTCAGCAGTGGTTACCTGCGTATTTTCTGGGTTTCACAAGTGGGCTCCACAGCCTGCACTGCATTGGTACCATGACGACACTGCCTGTGGTACCTGAACTGCTCGTTTAAATACAGAACAGCCTGTATGTGGTCTCAGTGAGCTCTGGTCTGTGCAGACATACAGCAAGATATAATTACGGATTATCCAAGTCCAAAGCTAAACACAATGTTAGAGGTGCCTTTCTTTCACTTCCACAGTTCCTTTTACAGTTTTATCTGGAGCCTTTTGACTTCAATCTGCTTGCTTTCAAAACACACCTGGCAATGCAGGGAGGCAGCCCTGCCTGTGTCCTGTAGAGGGAGATCTGAGAGGAACTGGAAAGCGGCAAGAATCACCTGGACTCAACTGCTCCCACCTGTGTGAGGGCATCCCTTAGTACAAAGTTGGGTATCTGCACTGCAAACACCAGTGAGGGCAGCCCAAGCTGTTCTGACTTGCACACAAAATGGACAAGGGAGCAGGAGCATTTCTGCCCCACAACCTGAGATAGGAGGTGACAGCCCTACGCTGGTGGCCACTGTGGGGGAAGCACAGTACTGAAATGCCAGATCCAGGGCGGTTCACTCTAGGAGTTTGGGGTGGAGCAAAATGCTAACGTACATCATCCTCAATCCTTAAGCATCCTCTCTCAAAAAAAACCCCCAAAAATTAGCCTTCCCTCTGAAATCCTTGTCAATGTTGTAATTATGAAAGTACAGATATTTTAAATGCAGTTGAGTAAATGTGCAAGTAATGGTGGGTTTTGTGCTTTAGAAGCTCTGCCTGTATTTATACAATTGGGTTATAATCACAGAGGAGGAACAGAAAGCCTTACCCTGCAGTGATGGAAATGTCAGATATGCCCTCACCCCCACCTCTGCAGAAGTTGCCACGGGTGAATTGTGCAGGCCATGGGGTATCCCAAAACAAGCTATGAGAATTCTGCTTTTAAAATGTTGAGGTGTTGGGTTTGAGATGTGCAGCTGGAAAACTGCCAATCCCTTAAAGGATGTTTCTGCAGATATGCATGGCTGTACTGATATAAGGCTTAATCTCTGTTGAGTCCATTGAATTCGAGGGAAGAAGAAATGCCAGTTTTACTTTCCTGTGAGATAGAATTCAATGTTTAAATTCTAGAAGATTCACCTCTGGGATATGCTGAAGTGATCTTCTTTTCAGAAGCTGCTGTGCAGCTTTTTGCCCTGGGAGGAATAAGTGAGCAAGGAGGGGTGGAGGCACCAGAATCATTAGCAGCATGTGAGCACATGGGTGGCCACAGGGAGGTTGGCAGGGGCAAAGCTGCCCCAACTGACCGAGACTATCTTCAGTAACTGGGCAGGGACTGAAAGTACAGAGGCAAGATTATGTAGTGCAGCTGTTTCCTCACAGGGGACCTTGGCCTACCTCTGCTGTATTATTGCTTCCTTCCCACGTCTTGTATTCCTGTATTATGGAAGGATTAACCTCATGAAATTTCTTACAGCCTGGAGAAACTTCAAACTTCCAAAGCATGTGCCAAAGACTAGCCATGCTCCATCATTACGTACATAGTTATGTTCAGGTTAGAGTTCATCTGCTGTGAATGTACCATTTTAAAGCTTTTTTACGTTATTGTAATTTGGCAACAATCTTTTCAATATATTTAATGACAAGTATGTGCTGAGACCAACAGATATTTCGGTCAATATAGTCTTTACATCACAACTTGGAGGTATGTGAAGGAATGTGCAAGCTCTTTGGAGTGGTCCTTCACTTTAGTCCTATTCAGAAGTGGAAAAACAGGCAGGGACAATGAAGAACAAATTTAATTTTCCTTCTTAAACCCTGCCAGTTTGA
Source organism: Pitta sordida (assembly GCA_013390025.1). Lineage (NCBI taxonomy): Eukaryota > Metazoa > Chordata > Aves > Passeriformes > Pittidae > Pitta > Pitta sordida. Next base: position 232,063 of record WEKX01025675.1, on the reverse strand, counting down.
ATAATCTTTTGCTGAGTTTCCTGATGTGGCTATTCACATTCTTTTGTGTGAATTCAGACTGGCTGTTAGCAGCCTCCAAATAAAACATGGTTATGTGGAGATTTACCTTGGCCCTGCTCTTGCTTGGCGACATGAGACGCAGAGAAGCCGACTGGTTCGGCTCATGCTACATGTCCTCTTCCAGCAACTGCTTCCTGTACAAGCTCACTGCTCTCCAAATTAATGGGATTGTTGCTTTAGCTCAAGATGTAGGAGATTTAATTCTGGTGTTTGTGTCAGCAATCAAGGAAGTCAGGAAACTGCCTTTACAGAGCATTCAAAAGCCCTTTTATTCTGAAAGAATCAAATCCAGGCTTCTGTTAAATGCAGTAAAGGCTGCCATCATTAAAACATTGAGGCTGCAAGTTTGGCCACAAAAATGTTACCGTAATGCAGTTGGTATTCAGTCCTTTCTGTCAGCGTTCCCAAGTCTGGCTTTTATTTATTTATTCATTTTCACAAGTCTCATGTTTTTCAGGCATTCCATAAAGCCTCAGTGTTTACAGGCATCTTACTCATCTGAGAATCTCAGCTTCCAGTTTTAAAGATCTGCTATTAGCCCTCGTGGACAGGGAGGAAACAGGAACGTGTGATAAGGCTGATCCTCACAGGCAAAACCAGAAGGTTCATAAAACTGCACATTTAAAAAGTCAAATTATGTTTTTTTTAAGAGGATTTCATGAACTTGGGCTCCCATTTATGTGTCTCAAGTGCCTGGCGTAGACTCTACTAATGATGGCCTGGGTCAGGCCGTGATTCGAGTGCAGAGGTGCTGTTAGATGCAGAACCAGAGAGCTCAGCAGCACTCAGATGGATTGGGGGAGGAATCCTCTTTCCATTTATTATATTCCTGGGTTAACTTCATGGCCCGAGCATTGCCCTGTGCACCCTGTTTACTGTGTGTTTCATAAAGGCCAAAGGACTCATCCTGTTACTCTGAAACTGCTTAGCCTAACTTTGCCTGGATTTACTGTTCAGGAAGAACAAACGGTTGCTTAGGAAAGCTCTGTATTTAACAAGAGTCACGGGCTGGACTTTTTTCAAACAAACAAATAAAAGCCAGCAACTCTCAGCTTGGCATGGACTTTGCCGTTTTGTTTGTTGCATCACCCCATTGTCTTCTCTATCCCTTCTTTTAAAAAATTCTTTGTTATAGCATTTCACAACCCACAGCCTGCATGTTGTAATTCCTGAAGGAATGCACAGCATAATGAATGCTGCATGATCGCAAAATTATTCACCTCGTGCAAAGCTGTAGCAAAAAAACGATGCATCATGGCTGTTTCCCAATCTTCCCTGCTTCACTGGTTTCTTTTATTTGGAGACATTCTTTTCACTTCTCCTCACAGGGGCTGCCCAGCGAGAGGAAGTGTAACCTTTCTCCACCCAGCAACAAAAATGCAATGGTTTTGGAGCACTTCCCACTTGCACGATGTCTCTGTACAACACAGCACAGCGGTTAAACTGGCCAGGACCTTCTCTGGGCTTCAGGCAGGGGTGTTGAGATCCTCGGAAGTGTCCAGAGAAGGGCAAAGAGGATGGTGAAGGGGCTGGAACACAAACCCTATGAGGAGTGACTGAGAGAGCCTGGAGAAGGGGAGGCTGAGAGGAGAGAGACCTTATCGCTCTCTACAACTACCTGAAAGGAGGTTGTAGCTGGGTGGAGGTCAGTCTCTTCTTCCGGCCACCAGTGATAGAATGAGAGGACACAGTCTCAAACTGCAACAAGGGATATTCAGACCGGACATTAGGAACAACTTTTTCACAGAAAGGGTGATCTGTCACTGAAATGGGCTGCCCAATGAGGTGGTGGAGACACCGTCCCTGGAGGTGTTTAAGGAAAAACTGGATGATCTAAATAGGATGGTGTGTTGGTAACAAGATGGCAATAGGTTAGGTAACAGGTGATAGGTTGGATTCGATGTTTCTACCGTCTTTTCCAACCTTTCTAATCCTGTGATGGGGTGCAGAGATGTTGGATGGCCCCCACAGGGCAGCACATGGAGAAACAAGACCTGTGTCCTAAGAGTTTTGCCAGACTGCTGGGGCCAGAGTAACAGCAGAACGTTTTAATTAGGATTTTTCAGCAGCACATCCATATATCGGTATAGTATTAATTAACGGCTCGTTTTAAAAGGTCGGGTTGTTAAGTTTCTTATTTTTGAGTTTTTTAGAAGCACATCCACAGATCGAGATATTAATTAACGGTTTATATTAAAAGTCGGGTTGAAGGGGTTTTTAAGTGTCTCATTCCCGCGGCTGATGCCCGCGGGGTCCCGGGAGGACCAGGGCACCAGGGAGGGCACCGCGGCTCCCGCCTCCCGGAGGCGCCTCCCTGGGCCTTCNGTCCGGGCTCCTGGCCTTGCCACAGGGGGTTCGACTGGGCCAGCGGGAACAGGGAGTCGGGGAGAATCCAGGGACGGGCAGGGTGTCTGACTATAGGCCGGGAGAGTCAGGGCATTGGTGGATCTGGGAAGCTGTAGAAAGGGATTTTCACTGGTTACAACAGCGTTGTTTTTCCACCATTGGGTCCTCGACCCCGCTGCTCTGCCCTGCAGTTGTCTGTGCTCCCAGGGACTTGCGGGGTCTCTGCAGTGTAAGCAGAGCACGTCCCTGCTCAGCGCTGTTGGCCTCGCAGGCCGGGCTGTGCTGGGCACGGGCAGCTCAGCAGTGGCAGCTGCACAGGACAGGCACAGCAGGGCTGGGTTCCCCGGCTCAGGAATGGCCTTAACTAACGAGCTCTCTCTTGTGCCGTTTCCAGATTCCAGTTGTTCCAGCCCAGACTTCTGTCTCAGAAGAGAGATGCATTGCCTTTAGTAATATCCTTCCCTTTACTTACCTGTGCGTGTCACTAACACAAGACGAGAAGTCATCTTTCAGGGCTGCAGGAAAACATGTTTAGTGCTTGTGAAAATACACGCTTTCTTAAGGAAATCCTTTAGAAAGAGTCATGGAGACCCTTGCCCTCAGACACATGCAAGGACCTTGAATGAAATTTCATTCCTGTGCCCTTTATAGAGCTTGGAGAGCAAAGTTTAATAGATTTTGTTTCAGCAACTTCAATGCTGCTGCCTTGTAGTAGTGTTCAGGGAGGAATGGACAAAGTCTGAGTCATATTGCATTAAAATCAGTCTAAAGCCTGAAGATTAAAAATTATTTATGTCCCTACACCATGATTGTACAAAGGAATCTTTGGGTTCTTTAATGTAGAAAATTCTTGTCTCTGATTTGTGATAGTATGTCTCTTAAATGTTCTGTTATCTAATATACACATCTCCTAATCTTGTTTAGCCTAAAGGAGGATGTTTCCCTACATAAATTGTAGTCATTTTACCTGCAATAAATCTAGTAGATGTGTAGCCAGGCGGGTGGGACTATGGATTAGTTCCCAGAAGTGCTGGTTTAGAGAAGGGGAGAGACCATGGTAATTGCAGTTGAAGCCTTGCAGTGTGACCATGAGGTCATCAGCTGTGTGCCCTGCCGTGTTCCTGTGAGTCGGTACCCTTGGATTTTGGTCATTTCTCTGTGGTCTTGTGCTAATGAGTTATGTTTTGTCAGTGTGCCTTTCCCTAGGACTTGTTTCACCTCTGGGACAAACTGGTTAACAGTTCATAGAACTGTGCTGTCAGAAAAGAAAGCCAAGAGGAGAGTTCCCAGCACCCTGAGTCTGCCTTACTTCTGCATGTGCTAATTGAGTCATTTCAGACTTCCTGACCTTATCAGCTTAGCTCTGGCCACGTGGTGGCTTGAAGAGAGACACCCTTCCCCAGCTTCCTCTCTCCCTTTCCAATTTTGGATCTGCTTGGGGGAGGGAGGGCATCTTCTTGCACAGCATGTCGCAGCTCCCAAGTCTCCAGCTGGCATTCTCTTTCTTGCTTGTGTCCTGTCCTTGAGAGCTGCCCAGATCTCCACTAGGAAAGGCTGGACTCCATGTTGCAAAGACTGCTGCCTCCTGTGGGAGCAGGTGATGCATGAGTTACTCCTGCCCACACAAGGCCATGCTCTCAAGGCTATTTGCTTTATTTAGGTTACTGATGCTCTTCAAAACAAGCCTCTTTTATAATCTGATTGTCAGTATTAAAATCTGGACACCCTGGGGGAAAAAATAAGAACCTAAGAGTTAGTGAGCTGTATTTGAATTACCATGTCTGTGGGTCTCTTGATCCTCTGGGCACCCAGACAAAGCCCTAGGTGCCTCATGGTGATCTAAGCATGAAGAGGCAGCTCTGCTGCAGTGCTGTGGGTTTGTTCTGCACTGGTGTGGACAAAAGGTTTCTGTGGTCTGACACTTCAGGTGGCAGCTAAAACCTGTGGTAGATTGTGCTGTCAGCAGCATTTCCTGAGGCTTCCTTTCCCATTCCTGTATTAATTGCTTAAAATCTGGATTCTCTAAACCTGCCAAAAATAAATAGGACTGCCAACTCCAAACAGGCTTAACGTGGGTGAAAGATGTGAATGTATAGTGCCTTTTCCAGTACTCAGTTTCACTGCAGGTGATGTAAGTTGCAGCCATGTGATTTACCAATGGAGTGAGCTGCTGATTGCTCTAAGGAAAATACAGCATTATCTGCACTGGATTTGTTACTCATAAAGGATCAACATCTTTATGTTACTCCATTCCTGTGCAAGTGTTCAGTGGATTTTAGGCCAGCTTTATGTCAAATTGATGCAGTCATACTTGTAGGTTAACAAAGCTCTTGGGACGTGTCTGTTCTGAAAACTGAGTGGGTCCCAAATAAGTTTTAAAAAAAATTGAGTACAAAGCAAATTTATCATCAGAATTTGCCTTTAATACAGAGATGTAACAGTTTGGGGTTGTCTTCCGCCAGTGGAAGAGAGATTGTACCTTTTAATATTTAACCATTTGCAGACAGTGTGTCAAACACAGATGAAGGGGTGAGAACTAATGACAGTAAATTTCTTTCACTTACAGTCTTTGTACATCTCCAGCCCTTTGGCTTTAAGGTTTATCTGTGTAGTATTGGCAGCATCCCTGTGCCGTGGAGGTGTGCCTTTCACCAGTCAAATGACTCTTAGTGCTACAAGTTCCTCAACTTCAGAGGTTTTTCATCTGGGTCAATATATGGGGCAAATACTTCACTTTCTTTTTACATTCTTAAACTTCGAGTAGTGCTTGCTTTTTGGTGTTGCGTTGCTCACTTCAGTTCTTTTTTCTAGCAGTGCACTCTTAAGCTGTTCTTTTGCCTTGCGTGATTTATGATGCCAAGTAAACTCGGTGATACCCCTGTAGCACTGGTGGAGAGTAAGTTCTTCAAGCAGCACCTTTAGTTAATTATCTGTGTGTGGATTATCTTTTGTGACGCTTATTAACACTGCTCTTAGAAAAGTGAGCTGTCTCATCTCCTAGGACTGGGTTTAAGGACTTGGAGGCCTTTGCTTTAAAGGGATCCAGAATCAAAACTGATTATGTTTGAAAAGGGAGGAGGGAGAACAGAAAAGTTTTTCTTTGATTAAATAACTTAGTCAGACTTTCTTCCACCTTTAAGGAAAAACTTTGTTGTGTAGAAAAAATTTATAATGTGGAGAAATTGTTGTGTGCATCACAGACAAGCACAAAGTATTTTTTCATCCTCTTGAGTTATAACATGGAATGTTTTTTAATGATCAGAGTTAAAAATTAAGCAGAAGAATAAGTGGGTAGGGTAGCTTTCCTAACATCTTCCTTTGTTGCAATTTAAGAAGCTGCATTTCATGACACGGATGAGCAAATTATTTACTTGGTCTGCTGTTGCAATTGTGTTGAAACTGGCACCACTCTTGTCTCAGTTCAGGTTTGCCTCAGGTCCTTTTTGTTGTCAGGACTTATCTGTGCTGGAATCTAGTTCAGCGTTTTTCCCAGTGCATCAGTTCCATGTGCAGTGGGTGGGACACTGGCAGCTGAAGGCATTTCTGCTACACCAGTGGTTGCTCAGCTTTCTTCCGCGTCTGGGGCAGTGCCCATGGAGGCTGTTGGACTTGGCTGTGGGAGGCCAAGGAGTGTTCTTAAAATGGGCTGGTATGTGGCACATACTGCAAAGCCTCAGAAGCAGTGAAACCATTGCCTCCATCTGCTGTGCTTTCCATGGAGTACTGAGCACTCACTGTCTTGGCAGAAGCCCCTTGTGTGTGTGGCCCTGTTGGGAACTCTGCTTTTCCTGGGTCTGTTTGTTTTACCTGGATGGAGCAGCTGGAATAAACTGTCCTAGCAAGACTGTGGTTTGGCTGATGTTTGCTGGGGCCACTCAAGGAATGTTTTGTAGGTACTGCACACAATAAACAGACATGTAGAGTTTGTAGTGGAAAAGCAGATACAAACGGTGTTTAGTGCAGAGAAATACGTAAACACTAGAAGAGCAAGGATAAGAAAATTGGCATGATGAGATGATGTATCCTGATTGTTATGGTAACTGCATGGTGACTAGTATTGGGTTACAAAAGAGCCAGACCCTGTTAAAAGCAGTGCTTTTATACTGTTCAGCTGTACTGTCTTGCACATCTCTGTCAGTGGAGACAGCCAAGTTTCTTTCTGGGTTGTACATCCATTGAATTCTGGACAGTTTTCTGTATGGTTACAGTGATAAGTTACATCTGTATTTCCACTCCCCTCTCACTCCTCTGCAGAAAAAATATATTTAAAAATGCCAACTCCTGTTTGTGTCTGCGTAGAGTGAAAAATGCAGAAGAGCTTCTTAAGTCAGACTTTGAAGACCTGTTTTTGGAGATGTCTAGCATTCATATTTACCTTTAAAGTCCAATTGTTAATATTTTCATTTATAGTCTCCTTTATTTTGAGCTAGGTAGTGCCTATGTGTGGTGATTAGGTCAGACATGGCTAAGGGACAATTTGTTGTGATAGTCTGGAAGTCAGAATAAGTCAAACAGAGGGGCAGCACAGAGTTCACTTCTGAATTTGAGAAAAATACAAACTTGTAAAATACGGGATGGGATGTACATGGTGAGGCTGGGGCAATTTGCATGAAGCATCTCATGTTGTGTGTGTGGGTGATACCTCCCCCTTATGTCTCTGGATTTTTCGAACTTGGAATTAATATTTTTAGTTACGTAGTGAAGACAAACAGATGATATTATGCAGGCTTTACACTCTTGTGTAGTCTCAGGTATATCCTTATATGCAGGTTTTTAGTGGGGAAAGGGGTTTTCAAGATGATTAATGGGTGTGCTGCATTCGTGTTGCTTTCTTAATGCAAAGATAAACACCGATTATGGAAGCTGATGGTGTGAGAATATAGAATGTATAAAAGTGCATGGAGGGAGATGTTGCTGTAAATACAGAGAAACTACTTCATGGAGTAAACTAATTTTTTATCAGTTTAGAGAAAATTTCTGTGGAAGTTTGTGCATTGTTGTTCAGTTAGAGGAAAATCTCGTGTGAGCATGTGAAGTGCCTTCAGAGGCTGCTCACATTTATTGCACAAGAGTGAGGGTTTGCTTTTACAGTGCTGGTGGAGTCGGGTACGTGCACACACTTGTTGGTAACTTGGACTTCGGAGTTTTGTTTTTCAAAAGCCTTTTGAGGCAACTGTGCTTACCCTGGAGCGTGGGCAGTGAGAGGTTTCACCTCAGGCTGGAGAGTCAGGAATTACGTACAGGGAGCATGGGATGGGTGGGTACCTGTTTATTGCTGTACCTTTGGGGGAGGTAAATGAGAAGAGCCTGTTTACCCACCAAAGCATTGCAACTATTGGTTGTTTTTCCTTTTGGTGAAAATGTCCTAGGGAATGTGGGATTGTGATTGGAGGAGGGGTGGAATTTTAGATAGGCATGTGGCCTGAGGAATGTGCCTTAGTGTTTTGCTGTTATGGTGCACTCCAGATAACTCTGAATTTGTTTCCCTTGTTCTTCCAGCTGTTTTTCAAGATGATAATGCAGCAGAAAAATGAAAAGCCATAGAAGACATTTGCTTTGGAAAAGAAGTCAGTTGTTGGCCCAGTCTGGAAGATGGAACACTGTTCTTGGGAGGCTTGGGAAATACTGCTTCCGAAAGCAACTTTTCCTAACCTAGAAGAAAAGACAGAGTACTCAGCTATTTGTGAACTGAGATCATATCAAACTGTACAGAAAGCTGCAGTGCAGAAGGAAGACACTTGAGCTCCAAAGCAGGTGGGCTTCTCATGTGCTTCTAAATGCAGAAACGTGTCCAAAACCTCCTGTTGAATCGTACAGCTTTCCTTACAAAACTACTGAGAGCAAAGAGATCCCGTCCCTATCGCAAAGCTGAAAGCCCATTTGGAGAAGCAGTAAGGAAACTCAACAAAGAATCCTTTGAGAGTGAAGATCCCTTGAATAAGGAATTTGAAACTGTTGCTGTTCTTAATAGCATCTCTGGCAATATCCATTATGTCTCATGTGGTTTGCTGGAAGGTGCTGCCTTACCTGTAAATAAAGGTGGTTTTGTATATGGTGGGAAGGAGAGCAATAATGGTGAGGGCAACACAGTCCTGGTAGTTTTAAACAACTATAAAAGGAAATGCTGTTGCCAAGGGAGTGGAATGGAACTTGTGGCCCCTTGACAACTCTAAAGAGGTCCAAATTTAACCATCATACTGTAAAAAAGAGATTTTTATTTATGATGCATAAGAAACTTTCTATGGTTAGGTTTCGGTATAGAATCATAAAATCCCCGAAACTTCGAGCAAGAGGCAAAACCTGCAAACTGAGAAAAATCAAGCCAAGGTGGGTGAAGAGAGCTACAAGGGACCATCAAGAGACGCTTCAGTGGGATTTTGAAAGTGGATTGTGTAATTGGTTTTCCTACTGGAAATCTAAAAGTAGCCGTCTTTGGAAACGGTACAGCTTATCAGATATGAACAATAACACGCCCAAATCTTTAGGTGAGGAGAATGAAGTACGTGCACCTGAGATCTGCTGCACGCAGGATGCGTCACCGTCTGCTGAGCCACGTCCTGGGGGCCCGGAATGCGGAGGGCAGGATGGCAGTGGGGATGCTGTCCCACCACAACTGCCTGTGAGAGCTTCTCCGCAGGCAGAGACCTTGCACCAGGCGGACACCAATGGGGCTCTCCCAGAGAATCATTGTTCTGATATTTTTGTCTCCGTGACAGAAAAAGAAATTGCCGTTTCAGATCAAGATGGTGCAGAATCCAAGGAGGTTGTGGGCGTAGATGGAATGACACTGTTGCAATCCTCGGTGCAGGATTCTGATAATTTTGCAAATGGACCTTTATCCATGGAGCTGACACAAAATGAGGACAGCTCTAGCCAAATGGAAGTAGAAGGCTCCTTAAACTCAGACATTTTTAATTCAAAATTACTAGATCACCCTTACTGTAAAAATCCTCTTGAGGAGCCTTTGCCGGAAAGCACAGGACTGAAATCAGGAGCTCGGAAGGGAAGCAAAAGGAACAGTCAGAAAACTTCCCGGGTGGCTGATGAGCAGTTGGCAACGTGGCTTTGTGGTATTCCTTTTACACATCTTAGGGCATCCAGGAGTTCTGAAAACTGCTGGATGTATTGTGGGGTTTACATGTTTCATTAGTTCCTTTATAAAAATGGTTTCTTGCTGTGAATTGTAAAGGCTGTTTAGCATAACACTTGATGAATTGAGGCTGCAAGGAGGAGAGCTGCATGAAAAATCACCGGTTATCTGACAAGCTGTTGTGAGAGAGAGTTGAGGGGTGCCTCTGCTTATTTTGTTTTAGAGAATACAATGTAATTTAATTGAAATCTTTGTGGAAAATTGTTGATAGAAATTTTAAATGTTGTATGTGGTTTCAGAAGATGGTTCACTTTCTTAAATGGTTGACAATTACTACTTTTAATTTGGTTTTTAAAAATCCTAAGTATTCTGATGCTTCCACCCTTATCCTTTCTTTTGCTCTTAGACTGAAGCTAAATCACTTCAATTCAGGTTTTGATAACCAACAATGATTCATTGTCCCTTAGTTTTCTCACTAATTGTTCATAAATGGAGCTTAATGAACCTTACTAGACAATACTTTTTAAAAAGGCAAGACTAGAGTTAGCAAAGGTTCAGCAAAAAGGCTTTGGGGTTTTTTTTACTCAATGCTGAGCACGCAGTATTTGATAGTCCCTCTAAAGAGGAACATGATAAAAATAGTACTGGTGTCTCATTTATGTATAGCAGCATAGTACACACATAGTAAGGAGCAGTAACACATTGTGCCATCCTGTGCCATTAGTGTAAGTTCAGTGATGTTCTGATCACTGAACTCTTCCTTTGGAGAAATTGACTTTATGGAGTCCTGTAAACCTGGTGCTGGTGTTAACTGTTGTTAAAGGGATTGTTTGAAGTTTGACATGCTCTGATTTTCCTGCCCACCTTTTTGTCCTTCAATTTTGCAACTGATCCTCTAAAGCAAAGTGTGAAAAAGGAAACTGTACCTCAAAAGAGGATTTAGCTTTCCACATCTGTATCTGCAGGTTATTGTGGGATGTGTTTCTCTGTGACTGGTTTTACAGGAGCAAGCAAGGACCAGATGCTGTGTGAGAAACAGAAATACTGGCACCTCAGTGAACATACCATTCTGCAGTGGAGTTTTAATGTTTGTCCACCAGAAAAAGAGGTGTAGTCGTTTGTAATAGTCAAGAACCAGGGTTGTATCTGAGTGGCAAAGGGTGGTTTTTGTGGTTTGAGAGGCAGTCACATTCTTGTTCATGGGAGGCCCGAATAACTTAAAAACATAAATAGAAACAGCACTGAACTTTCCCACGCTTGACAGTTTTAAGAGAATTCTTACCTAGCTTCTGCATGAAAGTAGGTGAGACCAATTCCCATTTTCTTCAGAATTGAGGTTTCCTCTCAGAGGATTGAAGCCAAGTCTATGCTACATCCACAGTCATACTGTCAGTATAGCACTTCTGTAAAAAAAAAAAAAAAAAAGAATGTTAGTTTTGATACAACTATGTACAGGAGTTCTTGTGTGTTCAGGAGTGGTTTTAGTAATTAACTGCACCCTAAAAGACAGTGCTAACTTGGCAAGAGTTCCTGGGGTAGATGCGTGAAGGAGATGTAGGTATTAGGGCTGCTCTCGAGTTTTGAATTTCTCTGCAGCAGCTGAATGTTAATGGGCTGCACTGCTTCGTGCATTCTGATGTGCTATTGGGTATCAAACAGAGCCCCATGGTAAATCCTGCTCATGATGGGTGTGAGTTTGCACCAGGGCTGAACTTTGTGTTTCCTCCTTGAGTTACACCAGCCCAAGTGAGGTCAGGGTCTGGCTGGAGTTCTCCTGGAGCTCTGCTGCTATTGGTTGTAGTGACAAGAACAACCCTTCCTCCATGTATGAATAAAAAGCTTTTAAAATTTTTATATACTACAAGAGAATAAGGTGCCCTCATAAGCTCCATGCATTGTCTATCTACACTTCTAGCCAGAGTGAGAATTGTCCCCCCGTCACAGTGTAGTGAGATGTAAGGGTTAAAAGGTGTTGGGTGTGTGGCAGAGTTGCACTGAAGGTTTTCTTCCAATGAAGAATGTTTCCTTGTGGTCTGATCTCACTCTTCAATCATCTTTCCCTTCCTTCTCTAACTCTTCTTCTTATATCTTCACTGCTTTTCTCGGCTCTTTGTGTTTTCTTTTCTTTTCTTGGTCTCTCCCAGTTTTTATTCTTACTGTTGTTCTTCTGTCACTTTTTTTCTGTCAGATGTTTCTCTCGTCTGGCTTCTTCCTGTCCTCATCTTGAAAGTTTCCAGGAAATACTGTTAAAGCCTTAGTAAGCAGAGAGCTGAACATACAAAGCACTGTCCAGTGATCTCAGGTCCAGCTTTCTGTACCCAGAACATGTGTTTTCTGCTGCATTTGGAAATTCATTTTCAGAAAGCTGGACTACTTGGTCTATTTTCGCTTGTTCACTGGCAAGTGTTGAAATCCTGTTCTCCTGCCATTCTCTTTCGTTCTCAAAGTGGTTTTGGATGCTTGTATGGAATTTATGTCTTCAGTGTTCCAGTCGTGTGTTTGAGGAAGAAAACTACATTTCCTAGGTTTTTTAATTGCTCCAGGATTTACCTTTTCATTATTTCCAACTCAGTATGTTTTCTTTCTGCTGTTCTGATGGCTCAGTGCTTTCCTGGGCAGTGGCAGGCTGACATGGCTGTCCAGTGAAGTGATTAAAGTTTGATGTGGATCTCTGTGTGTATATGTGTGTATATGGCAAAAGCAGGGTCTGATCCTTTCCTGTAAAGCTGAGTGATGAGATTCATGTGGTTTTATTTTTGTCTCTCTTCCCCTACCCCCGCTTTTATTTAATGCTGCCAATTTGAGCTTAGTTTTCTTAAATACACACTTGCCATGTGTGGTGCTGTGTGTTGGTTGAGTGCAAAATGATTGCTACTTGTACTTGTGAGAACTGACTGCTTTGTTGGACTGGTGAACTCAGAAGGTTTTTATATGTTTGCACTTTCATTTTTCTGATATATTTAAAGGATTCCTAGATGAAGTTATGAAGAAATACGGCAGTTTAGTACCACTCTGTGAAAAAGATGTCATGGGAAGATTAAAAGAAGTCTTTAATGAAGATTTCTCCCATAGGTGTGTAGCAATATCACATTCCACATTGGTAAAGGACAAATTTCTTGAGTTGCTACTGCACGTTCCACATCTAACAACTAGAACAAGTCCACTTGACATGACCTTGACTTAATTTTTTTCTGCCTTTTCAATCCTGTTTTAGAAAACCTTTTATCACCAGGGAAATCATGAAGTATCGAGAAAAACATCCAAAAACCTCCACTTGCAATTTCCGGGTCTTCTATAATAAGCACATGCTAGATATGGATGATTTGGCTACACTGGAAGGCCAGAACTGGCTGAATGACCAGGTCAGAGGTGCTTGGTGTTCATGTGGTTCTCTACCCCTTTTTAGCCCATTTATATTCAGATATTACAGATGGACTGTCCTGACTTGATGCTTGAGACGTGGGAGGAGTGGTGGGCCCCTTTGACAGGGACAGGTGCAGTAAGTGTGGCAGCTGGGTGGTGTCACAGGTGGCCTGGTTCCTTCTGAAGAAATGATGTTGCACTATTTTGATATAACAGGGGCTCCCCGTATAGATTGTAGTAACTTCCCTGTCCCCGAGCTCAAGCAGATTACAAGAAGGACAGAGTGAAATAGCAGACTGTGGCCCATAGCCAAAAAGCCAGGAAGGCTGCAGAGCACAGGACATGCACCAGCAGACTTAAATTGAATTAAACTGCATTTAGGATTGAGACAGACTTCAAGCAGCCAGTTACTGTCTCTCTCTGGACTGGCTACTATTAGTTCTGGAGTGCTGGTGCTTCAGACTATGTTGGTAGAAACACTCCTGTCCATTTTACTCTTTTGAGTGTGAAGGGGCCTGTGTTTTATAAGAACTTGTGAATTTGGGTCTTACAGAATTATGCTGTATTCAACTATTTACTGACTCTTGCAGATAATCAACATGTATGGTGAACTTGTAATGGATGCAGTCCCTGAAAAGGTGAGGGGTTTGTTATTGTGCACATGTACCTAATGAGAGATTGAGAGGGAAGGGTAAAACTTTGAATGTTTCAGATACTGAATTGAGATTTAACTGGATGTTCTGAGTGGTTCCATTATAAGTTGTTGCTGCTGCTCAGATTTTCTGCCTTTCTTTTTTCCTTTTCAGTGCTGTTGCTCTTTTTTCAGGAGCTCATTGTATTAGTTCTGCAGGCAGTCTGTGGCAGCCCAGTGTTACTGATGTACCTGTAGGAGATACATGCCCTGTTTTCATCCATCCCACTCCCCCTTCTTCCCCAGGTTTCTGTCTCCAGCTTATTTACTTCTAAAGTGCTTTGTCCGTGCCCTTGCTCACCAGTCTGGTGTTTCAGCTGAAATTTCTGATGAAGATGAATTTCTGCTGAGATGACAAACCATGAGTGTTAGCATCTGAACCATGCACATGAGCTGCTTGCACTCACCCTCCCTCCCACCCACCTCGTAGCTGTGGGGGCTGTAACAGCTCAAGCTGTGTCAGCTGCCTGCTTGGTGAATGTGAATTGATGTGGAGCTGCTTGGTTCCTCGGCAGTATTGACTCTTCAGGACCTTGTTTTGTGCATCCTCAACAGAATGCTTACTGCTTTGCAACTGCAGTGCCTAGCTGTTGGTGGCAGTTGGAAAAAAGAAAGTTAAAAAAAATGAAGAAAACAAGTTCCCCCCCATTCTGTGACTAAGTTTGCAGCAGTGACAATTATAAAAACCCATCTGTTTACTAGTAGAGCTGAACAATATTCAGGTGAGACCACAAAGGAAGAACCAAACAAAGCCATTCTTAGATGAGCTCTGCAGAGTGTAACTTAAAAATCTTCAAGCTCAGAAGAAAGAGCATTGTTGCTTTGATTGGAGGTGATGGTGATTCTTCATTAATATTCTGTGTACTCCCCGAGTGTGTGCTGGAGTTGGGCTATTGGAGATTGTATCTGTTTGCTTGTGTCTGCTTTTTCTTCGTAGTGCATAATTGAAATCCTCATGGGAGGTTTTTTGCTGGTACCTCGGAATGTGGTTTTGAAGTCTCTTGGCATAGCTAATGGGTGTGAGTCTGTGTTCTCAGATGCCGCATTTTCTAACTTTTTTTTTTCAAATAATAACTCAAGCCTTCTACCACCTCTACACTAGCAGAATTATTAAAAACAGATGTTGCAGATTTCTGTTTGTATTAATCTATTCCTGTAATTGCAAGAAGCAAAGCACAGGGAATAACAGTGTTAACCTACAGCTAAACAGTATTTTTTTTTTAACATAAGCTTACACTTTTTTGTCATAAAGGTAGATTTTTACTTACAAAATGGGTCTGTCCTACCTTAAAAGTACTTTTCAATAGCAGAATATTGTTTTTGTCAGGAGCTGGTTATAGTAGTTGAATACAAAAGACCAGGTCATTGGACTAAATCTCGTAACTGTTTTGATCAAATTTTCTTTTTTGTGTGTCTGAGCTTCCAGCAAATAAAGTCAGAAGTTTCTCCCTTTTCCACCACCCCCACTTTTCCAGTCCGATGTTCTCTTCCGTGATCCTTGTAAAGATTGACAAAAACTGTAATTCTTCATCGTTGTGTTTTTCTCCCAAGTCTGTCCCCAACAAAAAAATCAAACATGATATGCCTGGAGATACAAAAATGTAAATATAATGCTGCAGTGGCTCACATCATGTATTATAAGGAAATAAGGTTTATTTTATTAGCTTGCTGAGGAGCAGCAATAGTTTAGGCTTGGCAAAGCCTCTGTTTGTCCCTATTGGGGTTCTGTTTCTAAACCTGCATTAAATATTGCCTCATTACAAGTTGTCTTGTATAAATTATCCTGGGGGAAGGGGAATGACTGTGCATGAAGATTTCTGTGCTCATTCCTCCTCTCTCTCTTTTTTAGGTTCATTTCTTTAACAGCTTTTTTCATAGACAGCTGGTAACCAAAGGATATAATGGGGTGAAACGATGGACTAAAAAGGTACCTTTCATCACTGTGTCATCCGTGCTGGGGTTCTGTTGGTTTGGGCTAAATCACTAACTGGAGACTGGTTACAACGTGTTATCTGCAAAGGGTGGGTTAGCAAAGGAGGTGTGTAAATTGGGGAGAGCTTGATAAAAATAGTGTGGCACAATTCAAGTTAGTATGGGTATGTGGTAAAAATATACTTTGAATGGCTAAATCTTCAGTGTCAGGTTATCTCTGTGTATGTTTATGCAAGTTGTTAATTTAACTGCAAGAAATGTCTCTTACTGCTCCTGACAGTGCCAGGTACACTAATCTCCAGGAGAGCAGACTTAATTCTTCTTCTTTCTTTTATCTCAAACTGGCATTCTTTGACAAAATCAAATTGTTACTCCTGAGTAACCCATGCAGGTACTAGAAATACAATAATAAGCCAAACTTGTTCTCATAACAAGAACTGAATTCACCTTGCTTTCCAGAACCCATACTAGATCATGGGTTGTGATTTTCAGAGGTAGCTAATACAAAAAGGAATATTCTCTTTTTTCTTTTTTTTCTATTAATATTTATCCTTTCTAATATGGGATATGAGGCAAGGCTAATCAAGGGCCATGCTTGAATGTATGATCCTTCTGCAGAAGCACTTAAATAGCACACATCTGTGAAATGCTAGAGATGAGCTCATTATCCAAATATAAAATCTATTCATATAATTTATTAAAAATCTCTTCAAAGAGAGACAGAATATTGATGCTTAATATTCCCAGATACTATTTTTTTAAAAGTTCTTTTTCTCCAGCAAACCAAGTTTTGCAAAACCCAAAATGAAGGTGGATTCTGGAAGCAGAGCCTGTGTTGCAGTTGCTGCTGAGGAGGTACCAGATGAGAGCGGGACAGCTGTTCAGACATTTGCACTAAAATTCCTGAAGGATCTCTAAAGCAAGAATGAAAACTAAGCAGTTTCTATGGGAAGGATTCTGTAGACTCCCTCATCCTGCAGTAGGCAATTAAGGGGAAGCTGTTTCTGCTCTTGAAACACACCAGAGTGTTGCACCAGGTTTTATAAATGTGCTCTGCTGTGATACAGGATATCCTGTTCTGTGTCTTGCTGGGGTGGTTTGAGCTCCTGTTGGTCTGTCCCTTGTGGTCACAGATCAGACTGGCACTCCTGATCCACTGCCATGTCACCTGACTCTGAGCTGTCTCAGTGAAGTGAGTCTGGGTTGCCACCATTCTTTCTGTACATCAGGTCTTAACTAAAGACCATTCCAGCTTTTGGCTGCCTCTTTCCACTCTGGTGCTACAGGTTTGCACACCTGCAGTAATCCAACAGCCAGGGCCACATGAGGGCCTTTGGGTTTAGCATGACTCTGCTGTTGCTGGACATCACAGAAGGTGGAGTTCATTTATCTTCTTCCAGTTTTCCTTTGTGGGCTCAGCTTGCTGCTGGCTGACATCCCTCTGCTTCTCTCCAAGAATGATGGATTGTTGTGTAGTGAGTGTGCTGTAATCTGGTCAGGAAGCAGTTTCTGCAGGTGGGAGCAGGGTCGATGCTTGTCACAATCAAAGGACTGTTGTGAGCAAGGCTCGGCAATAACTGCTGTGAATGCCCAGGCCTTTTTGTCTCCTCGACTTCCCACTGTTACTCAAAAAATACACTTTTCTCTCCTACAAAAGACCTGCCTTTGCCAGTAGTGTTGCAATTATGTACTGTTCAAATTGCACAGTGCTTTAAAAAAAAAGGAAAAAAATAGACATCTTCCCACAGGATGAGTTCATGTAGTTCTGCATTCTATTTTTGCTTATTTTCTGGACTGTGCCAACAAAACCCCAGCAATTAGACGCCCGTTTCGAGAGGATCTAGGAGAAGGAAGATCATGAAAGGCCCTGGCTTGGCTGGCTTCCAAAAGCATAAAGGCTCATCTGCCACACAGACACTGGGGATGTTGCATCTAATCTACTTGTTCTGTACTTCAAGGCCTTCTCCCTTGTTCTCTTGCCTGTGACCACAGTCCATCTGCTACCAGGTTTAGTTCAAGAAGAGATGAATCTGCTCTACCTTCTCCTCTTCTTTTCCTCTGCTCACCAGAGCATCATCCACTCCTCTTCTGCCTTGCTCTGGCAAGTCACAGAGCCTGTGTTACAGCAGAGGGAGTCACACTGCACCAGCTTGCTGTTTCTGTGGGGTCTTTGTAATGACAGCTGCTTCACAGAATTGTAGATTGCTTTGGTTTGGAAGGGATCTTAAAGATCATGTAAAGGTCATCTCCCCTCCTATGGGAAAGGACACTTTCCACTAGACCAGGTTGCTCCAAGCCCCATCCAACCTTGCCTTGAGCAATTCCAGGGATAGGGCATCCCCAGCTTTTCTGGGCAACTTCTGCCCGTGTCTCACCACCCTCACAGTAAAGAATTTCCTCCTTATATCTCATCTAAACCTGCCCTCAGTCAGTTTAAAGCCAATCCCCCTTGTATCACTACGTGACCTTGTCAAAAGTCCCTCTTCAGCTTTTTAGCCCCTTTAAATACTAAGCAAGGCTCCTCAGCCACTCTCTGACCTGTAACTGTATTTTTGTGTCAGCAGGTAAGTTGTGTATGAGAGAAATGTGAGGCATGTGGTGAAAGAGTGAAGGGGGCAAAAGAACACATCAGTTACAGGGTGGCAGAAAGGAGACTTGGATCTGATTAATCTCTTGCTTTTCTGTGTTCTGCCTGTGGAATTGTCTCTAATACATGTTGTTCTTCTTGCCAGGTGGACTTGTTCAAAAAGACTCTCCTGTTAATCCCTATTCACCTGGAAGTCCACTGGTCCCTCATTACTGTGAACATCCCCAGTCGAATTATTTCATTTTATGATTCCCAAGGCATTCATTTTAAGTTTTGTGTAGAGGTAAGAGTGACAGCTGTGGCTGCAAAGTTTGAACTGCTTTCTTAAACAAACACTCCCCCCTTTTTTCTCTTCAGTGATAAACTTTAAATGCAGTATGTGTGTCATTGTCCTGCCGTGTATGAAATGAGAATCAGCATGTCCTGCTGGGGAGTCTGAAGCACAGACCTCAAGGGTCACACCAGAGCCGGGAGGTCAGGTTGCCTATTGCCTAATTAGCCTGGCCGTGTAATCGGCAGAGCTTTGGTGATTCTGTCTTGTTACTCCTGCAGAAAGCAGGCGCTCAAAGCCCGGTGCCATAGGGAAGCAGAGTGGCCCCAAGGAGAGCAAGGGCAGTTAAGGGACTTGTGTTTAAGAAATGATAAACTGTGCTCCTTTTGCTGGCAGGTGGCGTGGGTGAGAGGACAGGACTGAAGATGCTGTAGTGTTGCCCAGCAGGGTTTGCATGTTAACTGCTGTTAACAGCGTGTTGCCTTTTTCCTCGGCCTACATTGGTGCACACGGGGTGCTTGCCTCTCGTTATAACCCAGCAACCTTTCAAAGGTGCAACCTGAGCACTGGGGTTAAATTATCCGTCTTCCTGGTAAAGAGCAGCCAGGAAATTTTTGCAGGGCCTAGCAAATTGTAATGACTCTCTTACAAAAGCTAATTTTGTCAACTTAATTGCTTGCTTGATGCAGCAGCCCTCTACTTTTAACTGTGTGCAGTTGTTGGCTTACAGAAGAGTGGTAATTATTGTACCCAGGAGAGTTCCCAGCTAGGACTTCTGAATGAAGATAGTATGCCTGCTGGCATTTGCTGAGGATGAAGCTAATGTTTGTCCTGGGAGCAAGAGATCTAATGCTCTCCAGCGTCTGAACGTGCAGCATAAACCAGGGGTCCCTCTGCTGCACTCTTGCAATGTGGAGTCTCCCATCCCACTCCAGGCAGGGCATTTGTTCCAAAATGTCTCACGAAAATGAGACACTTTTATTATTGCCCTTTCTAAGGGAAGGAGGGGAGCAACTTCCCAAACTCCACTCTGATCCACACACTGAGGTGAATATTTGTGTGCTACAGTGTGTTTAAATTGTGCTATAACCCTCTCGCCTGTTTACAGAGAAGTAGAAGGATTTGCTTAACCCAGGACCATAGTCTCATTTATCTTGCTTCCTTCCCTTCACTTGTGTCAGCCTATTTTTTCCTGTATGTCACTAAAACTCTCCCTGGAGCTTTGTTGATTAGCTGCAGAACTCAAGCGTTTTGTACTGAGATTCAGGCAGGAAAATGTGATTGTATTGAGCGCAAGGGCTGTGGTGTCAGCCAGTAAACCAGGAAAAAACACGTGCCAGGCTGCACCGTGTTTCTCTGCATGTCTGGGAGCACTCTGACCCTGTGCCTGAGTGCCACAGCCAGTCTGGCATGAAGTGTAGCAGTGTACAGTGAGCTGAAGGGTGTTAGAGCTCCCCCTGATAGACCAAAATGAGCCTTGTTGGTAGAAGGCACAGTACCCACCAGAGATCATTTCTTTACCGCTAGATCTGAGCTCAGCTTGTCATGCTTACCTGAAATTTGTCCTCCTTGTCAGGATATCAGCCAAGATGTCAATGTTTCTCTCCTGTTCTGTAGCTGGTGAATAATATTGTTGCTTTTTTTCCCTTTCCTTTTTAAAGAACATTCGAAAGTATTTGCTGACTGAAGCAAAAGAGAAGAATCGCCCCGAGTTCCTTCAGGGTTGGCAGACTGCTGTGACAAAGGTAATAGCAGCACTTTGAGCCCTGGAATCTTACTTTGTGGGAGATTTCATGAGGCTGCTTCTAAACCCATATATTTGTACAAGCAGGTAATGGGTTTATGCTGCCCTTGTGGAGGGTGCTGGGAGCGATGCCGGTAGTTACACATGAGAATCAAGCTCTGTCGCTCATTCAGCTCCCACCAGGTCTGTGAGTGACTTGGTGAGCTGAGCCTTTGTCTGGACAATTACATATCTGTGCACAAAACCTGCAGCTGGTGCCCATATTGACGCAAGGTCAAGGACTGAATGAGCTTCCTTCCTTCTCCTGAAAGGGCTTTCTAAATGCCAAATGGATGGGGTTTGGTGAGGGAGGGAACAAGCTGGTATTTTATGTTTGCTATGGAGGGAGGGCTTTGGTCTCCAGGGCTGTTGGTGGCACGTTGTGTTTGATCACAAGCAAACAAACTCTGGCAACAATAAAAGAGAATAACTTGTGTGTAGTGTAAATGAGGGAATGTGTAATTTGCGTAGCCATCCCATAATGGCTCCAAAGATATAAAACAGGTCATTGCACACTAGACATACTCCCAGCAGCTCCCTCCTCGCACAGTTTTATTTTTAGGTGCTGATACAGTGATAAAATGATTCCTCTCTGCACTCATGCACAACCTGTGCAGTCAGCTCGTCCTCCTGCATTCTGTGAGGTAGAAGGCCTGAGAGCTGAGAAAAAACAGTTACTTTTCGAGTGCCAGAGACATGACAGCACTAGTGAGTGGGACTTTCGAGCTCTACATATCAAAAGTGAGCATCTTTGAGGAAATAATGAAAGCTGAAAGTTCAGTCCTGTTGTCTGACAATGTATCTTCCATAATGTTCCCTTTGGTGTGTCTGGGGGAGGAAGGCACTGCTGGTAGCCTGGGTGCTGAGAGTAATCTTCCTCTAGGCCTGTGTGACTTTGCTGATACAGTTTTGTCATGTGTAAAGCAGATACGTAATTCTGTACAAACATTTGTTTAAACTAATTGAGAAGCTCTTCTGTGTAGGTCACTAAAAGTAAGTAAACTTGAAAGAGTATTGTAATTTATTTTCTACCCTGCACTATATATTTTTCTAAAGGTTTGGTGTTATTCTAACGAGATGTTGAGTGTCACCTTGCAAAATTTAGTATTAGAATAAGTAATTACAACTTTAGTTTCTGGTACTGTAGAACAGCTCTGAGAACAAGGCTGTTGATTGTTATGCTGAATCTCCCTTTGGACTTTAAGCAAAACTTAGAGAACAAAAGGGTAAAGACCTGACATGCCTCTACTTGTTTCTTTTCCTTTTAGTGCATTCCACAACAGAAAAATGACAGTGACTGTGGGGTTTTTGTGCTCCAGGTAAGAGTACTGCGTTTTAAAAATCAGTGGCCTGTTCTGTTCATCCAGTAAATGTCCTTTATTTCAACCAAGCCTTTTCCTTTTCCCCAGTACTGCAAGTGCCTCGCCTTAGACCAGCCTTTTCAGTTCTCCCAGGAAGATATGCCCCGAGTGAGAAAAAGGATTTACAAGGAGCTGTGTGAGCGCCAGCTAATAGACTAATAAAATGCAGCCAACCTAATTTCTCTGGCATTTCTGACAAGTTGCAGCTGGTGTTTGTGTACTTGAATTTCTGAAAACTTCCAAGAATTTTGAGCGATTCTCAGCTGAGTGGTGTGGCCACTGTTGTTACCTCAATTTTTTGACAAGTTCTTTAACTGGCAGAACATAACAGAGCTGCCATAGACTATTCCTAATGTCAGTTTGGTTCTCTTATGTTCTTTCCTGTATTTAATATTTATTATCTCAGCATGCATATAGGCAGAGCATGCAACTGAATCCAACTGTAGATTTGGTGCACCTTTGAGATGTAGCTAGAAATGACAAATACAGGTGAATTTGTCTGGAAACATAAAGATGCATGATATGTTTTCTGATGCAATAATGCTTTGAATGTATCAAAAAAATCAATGCCATAAAAAGAACAGCTAGAACCTATTTGGTAGTTCCATTGTCCCTGTTGTGGCTGTAAAATACTGAATACCACTTTTCAGGGTGGCTAAAGTCATCTACGGTTTTAATTTGTGAAGAACCCTTTTTAAAATAGATCAGGTTGCTAATAAAATCTGTTAACATTTATCTGGCTGCCATTATCAGCCTGTTTCTATAGATAAAAAGCAGCCTTTGCACAAATAAAGCTTCAGCACTCGTCTGTATAATAGAAAGTACAGAAGTGTTCAGTCAGATTGATTTAGGTTCCTAGATGCTGCAGAAGTCTCCATGATATCTGTATTAAGGAGAATTACAAAGCTGGCCCTGAAGAGTCACGGCTTAGATAGTAAGATAAACACCTTGGCTGTAACAGTTTACATCTCAGATGGCTTTGAGTCACTTCTCAGATCCACAATGTGCAGTGAAATGTACCATTTCGGCGGTTCTCCCTGCAGCCGTCTTCAAAGCTTGTTGTCTTTAACCTCCTGTTGGCTTTTGCTTTTGTTCAAATATAAATTAATTCATTTCTGCTGCATCTGCTGTTTGATTATCTCGAACATCCCTGGTTTTGTTTGTGTTCCGTTGCACCCATGGGTCTGGCTGGGAATAGCAGCACTTGTGGTGGGTGCTGTACAAACACGAGGTTGTGTCATTCTGCTCCAGGGGGGTGGGAGGCTGAGAGTCCAGCACTGAACTTTGTAGTGTTGTTGCACTGGGCAGGGGTGAGTGAGAGCAGTGGATCTGTTGGTTTTTCACCTTGATCTGTAACTATGATGTGCTTATTTCTGAAGAGAACTACTTCTGTTTGAAGGGACTGTTTTCTGGCAGTGCTACCCCAGAAAATGTCTTTGCTGTATTTTTCTGCCAGATAAAGGAGTGAGCCCAGAGGAAAACTATTTTCATTGCTAAACATCATCTGTTGCACAGCTTCACTTTGTGTCTATCCATAGCCCTGGGTTCTGATGGAGGAAAACCACTTTGACTTCCCTGTCCTGCAAATTAATTCAGACTTGAGCTAAGCCAGGTGCAAATCCCTCCTAGAGGACTGGAGGGAGCAGGAAGAAGTGAGGGAGTGCCAAGCACAGTCAGGCTGGGAAGTGGAAGCATGTGCACACTGTGCTGTGCTAGAGAAGGAGTTCCTGCAGTATCCTTGCGTGTTCCCACTTCCCTTTGTTGGCAGCTGGCAAGGACTGGCTTAATTTAGCAAGATAAGGAAAGCCTTAAGCATTTGGTTAGATAATTTAAACAAGGAACTTACTGACTCAGAAAGAACCTTAAGACCCAGACAGGCTAAACATACGTTTGCCCATCATATGCTGCAGAACACCCCACAGCACATGGTTTATTCCTGTTTCCCTGAGGTGTTACTGCTGGGAACAGCAGCACCTTCTTGGGATGAGTGATTGCAAGCAATGGAGGGTGACTTCCACACAAAAATCAAAATGAGTTTCTCATACAGGGTAGCATTTGTGAGCCAGTGCTGCCCTTCTCATCTCTCTGCCCTGGTATCACACGAACAGCTCCAATGCTCATGCTGCCATGTGGTGGGACAACTGATCCAGGGGACAAAGGAGTTAGCACCTCACTACAACTTGTCACTGAATGTATAGAACAATATGAATGAATATGCAGAATTGGATGGCCGGGAAGAGACACGTAGTGGTGCCAACTTCAGGCACGTCCAAGTGAGGCTTTTTTCTCAAGCAAGACTCCTGGCAGAAGGGGAACTGCATGAGCAACTTGATTTTATTTTCAGAACTTAAACTATGTGGTAAAAGGCTTGTAAGGTCTCCTGTGACCCTGTATCAGCCTGGGAGACTCCTCCAAGTAGGACCGTTGTTTTTTGTGAAAGTTGCCTCGTTGATGGATGTTTTTCATTGCATGGGAATGTGCTGGAGCATTGGACTACAGTTAGTTGTTTCCTCAATCTTGGTACCTACTACTGGTTGGTACGTATCTATCTTCCTCTATAAGAGAGGTCATAAGGAGTCTTTAATCACAATCCTGTATGAATAGCATCAGCAAAAATAGAGTATTTTTGTGAGCTGTGTGTTTAACATGGGTGTCTTGAAGCACGTGCATATGTGTCCCAGATCGTTTGAGGGGAGGGGGCTTGCATTTGAATCTGCTGCTTTGTGAACTGGGGAACAGGGTGGGGAAACATGCATGTTGGAAAGTACCTCTTATGTGCTTTCTTGTCATCTAGAGGTTTCCTGACAAGTGTTCCAGTTGGTTGTGGGGCAGCACAGAGGAGCTGCACTTGAGTCTCCAGCTGTGAACACACCAGTGAGAGGCCTCGGGAAAGAAAAGGAGGGGAAATTGAAAACAGAGCTAATGTAAGCAAAGTATGTTGGTGCAGGGTTGAAATTAATCACAGGCAGTCGGAATCTCAGGCTCTGTAATGGTGTATCCTGTGAAACTGGGCTAATTAACTCCTCCTTGAGAATGTCTTTGATGCCTTAAAGGAGATGGACTCCATAATCTGTAGTCATTTTACTAGTTCTTAAAACATTCAGAACTATGTAGAGTGTTTTTATTATGAGAGGCACATTTATGTGGATGTAGTTATGGCTGTTAGCAATTCCATTAATGTGATCTTCAGATTTTCATAAATCACTCTGAACTGGTTCGGCGGATGCTTAAATTTCACGACTTGTTCCGAAGAGGTTGTCTCGCTGTGCTGATTTATACAAATAGTCCCAGAACTGGTGAAGCCTCTGTCTCATGCGTGACAAATTGAAGCTACCTGCGTTGTAATAAACCTTAAACAGAATTGAAAATGAATGATCAGTTTCCATTTCGTTTGCTTTAATCTGTAGTTTTAAATGGCTGTGCCCCTGATACAAATCAGGAAGTACTGAGGGTGGCCTTGATCCTGCAAGGTGAGTGCAGAGATGCCTATTGCTGAGCTGATGAGTACTTGCAGAATGGAGGCTCGCCCTCTGTGCTATCTAATAGGGAGTTGCTCTGTTCTTACCTGGCTCTCTTGAGTGTGAAGGTGATATTTTGAATGTTTCATGTGCACTGATTACTGAGCCAGACAGGCTTGCGCAGAGTTGCTGGCTTGTGTTGAATCTCCAGTGTAATGCTTAACCTACCTTTACTTTCTCAGTTTTGATTGGCACTATCTGCTGTAGCATTTACTCCGTTCAATGTGAAAATTTAAGCTTTGGGAAGTGACATAGAGACAACTCCGCTGAGCCACAACTGTGCCTTGTGGCTGTGCTCTTGCCTTGAATGAAGCCCATGTTCCTGTGAAGTAATAAAATTTGAGTTTTACCATAAACCCTATTTTCTTTCAGTGGTTTGGTTTCATTTTAATTTTAAAAGCAACCAATGCAATAGTTGAGGGAATGTTTTGGGATCTCTGTTACTTGTAGAAGCCTCTCCAGCTTCCATAACTCTGAACTGTACGCTCATGATGCTCTCTGTGTCACAGTGATACAACTTACTGTGGTTTAAGTTTTGACAACATACAAGATTGGAGATTACATAAATAAGGGTGGAAATCTTGCATTAGACGCTTTCTACTAAGGTGGCATTTAAAAAACACAAATCTGTCAGCAGAACATGCAGGACTTCTATTGCTTTTCTGGATCAAACTACATTAATGCCCTTCTTGTATTGCTTGTGGATTTAGCTGTGTAACTATAGAGTTAAATCTTGTCTTTGCCACATTTTACAAAACTATACTGCTTGTGAATTTGTGATAATGGTGAAAATGAAGGCTTAGCAAATGTCTCTTTAAGCTATTAATCATGAGACTGGCAACATCATTGTCTTTATTACATTCATAATTTTAAAATCCTATCATGGAGGAGGAAACATGGATGCTTGTTAAATATATTCTTCAGTGGAAAGTACTAAGAAATCAGATCATTAAAGTACAGAATCATAAGAGACACTAGAGCCTTGCCAGGAACAATAATTACTATTTATATGTAATAGGCACTGGGAGGGAAGGAGATGAGTCTGATTTGCTTGTGCCTAAACTTAATGGGTTTTATGAGTAACCAACTAGAAGGATTTGGGGATTGAATTTCATTTCAGAGCATGTAATATTACAAACTGTAGAGCTAAAAACTGTAGCAAACTGAGTGAAATATCTTGAGAAATCAACTGGTTTGTTTTCTTTCAACACAAATAAGCAGAACATGTGCGAAACAGCTCCAGCTCCTGCCTGAAATTCTGATGAGCTCTTAATTCCTGGGTGTGATTTCGGCATTGCTGGTAACTCATCTCCTCTAATGCGGCACTTTCTTGAGGTTGCAGACCTTACCTAATGCTCAGGTTACCCGGGGCAACTTTGGGAAGTGGCTGAGGGGAGGGATCAAAAATCCATTGGGGAATCTGTTTGCACCACCTTGTGATAAATGTGTTGTGGGAGGAAGAGCAGGGCAGAAACCTGAGCTTTAAATAAGATGTGTTTAA
Organism: Pitta sordida; assembly: GCA_013390025.1. NCBI lineage: Eukaryota > Metazoa > Chordata > Aves > Passeriformes > Pittidae > Pitta > Pitta sordida. The sequence continues at coordinate 205,560 of WEKX01025675.1, read as the reverse complement.
CTGGATAATGTGGGTCAGGTCATGTTTATGGTATATGAGTTTGATGCAGACAAGGAACCATCTTGTTTGTGGAAACCTTTGGGCTGAGTGGGAGAGAAATGTAGGGAAGAGATGCCTTCTGCAGGGATCCTTGCTCTGCATGTGGGGTTGCTATGTCTTGCTTCAAGGCCGTGCATTTTAGATCAACTTAATGCAGGCAGCAACTGCAGCAAAGGCAAAAACTCCCTCTGCAGTGTTCAGCTGAACATCACGTTTGTTTAGGGCAGTCGGGGCTTGACGATTTATCCTCAGCATCTCTGACAGCTCCAGCCCATTGAGAAGCTGACAGGCAGCTGCTGCTCCTCTGCAAACACGGGGCTGCCCGAAGGCGCTGAACAAATTCAGTCTATTCCAGCTCACCTTCCAGTTCTGGATTCTTCAGGATTTCAGGTTGAGGGGGTGGAAAGGGAGAGGAGTTGTTTTTAAACAAGACTGAGGTACAGAGAGTTCTAAGGTAAATCTTCAATTATTCCCTTCTTATTCAGGATACTTGGCTTAGGACATTTGCTCTCAGTTTTGCATTCTGAAGTGCTTCTGGTTTATTGTTAATGGGCAGAAAAGCGTCTTTGGGGGCAGAATTTTTGGCGCAGTTTGGGATTTTGTCCTCTGGTGGATGACCTTTCAGGTAAAGGTCTTTTTCCTTTAGAACATAAATATAGCTAAAAGATGCTTAAGAACTAATGAAATGCGATGCATTAATTTAATGCCACTTAGGATTCTTGTAGGCACTTGATTGTCCCCAGAGAGGATGTCCTAGTCTTTAGAAGGGGCTGGATGTATTTTGAGGGACCAGTGCTATTTAGAAAGAAGGGAGCACACAGGTTCAGCTCCCAAATTCACCCTTTGATCGTTTTACCAGAACAAGCATCAGAACGCAGCATTCAGGTTCTGGTGCAGTTCTTAGCAGGGCTGTAGCTCGTGGCCTTTTCTGTGTCTGTGGGGGTTCCTTGGGTGCAGCCTGAGTCAGATGGATCTTCCCAGGGTAGTCTTTGGCCACCAGATGTCACGCAAGGACCACCAGAACCGCGTGCACTGCTGGCACTCCCATCTCCTGCTCATGGGTTGACCAAGCCATGGTGTCCTGGTTGCGTGTCGCCTGCCACGTTGGAGGTTGTCTTCTCACACGTTTCTCAGCAAAGTCTGCACTGCACTTGCAGAAAGAATGTGTATGTTAAACCAAAACCCCTCCCCTATACCTTCCACCCACCATCAAATCCACCGAAAATCCCTCTGTATCAAACATGTAAGTGTTTGGCTCCAGTGTGATTACTCCAGAGTCCCATCAATTTTACAAATTGGCCGAAACATTTTTTGGTAGAGAAGTCTTGCATACCAGAAGTCTTTAGTCTGATCAAACTGCTGCCCTGCCATAGATCACGACTGTTATTTTTATAACTCTGTATTACCATGGCAAATGCTGGGAAGGGGGAGAAACCACATCAGTAGCAACTTCTGTCTGATTTGTGGTCGTATGCTTATAACTTGACATGGTTTTGCAAATAGCTAAACAAAACCAGGAATTCGTTTAGGGGGGAAAAAACCCCTTCAAAAAACTGCTGCATCAAATATCTTGTGTAGAGAGTCTGACTTGCTCACAATTTGGATCTTTTAATGGAAAATGGTTCAGAGCAGGAATGGGAACCAGTTGCCCTCTGTTAGAGAGCTGGGACTGTGCTGTGGCTGTCAGCCACTGCCAAACACTGTGGCAGCCTCTGGGCCATGGATTTTTTTGATTTTTTTTTAATTTAATTGCTGGTGTCTGCTCAGGCTTTATCCTAAATTTACAGAATATTCTGAATTGGAATGGACCCACAAGGATCATTGAGTCCAAATTTAGTAACATTCAGTGCTCCTTTTTCTCTGCAATACCTTTATAAATTCTCATATAATCTGATCTCTGATTTTAAATCCATCTGTCGTTCTCGAGCTGTATATTTTCCAGCTTTAAAAGGTCTTGTTGAAGGAAAATTTAAATTCATGGCCTACTGAAAATGCATTTTTCTTTAAATTATTCATCGGTTAAAATGCCTTTGAACTTGTGTTTTTGTAGCTGGTGAATCACGGGGGCAGATGGGGGATACCGGGATCGGCCTCGCACAGATGCCGTGTCCATGCACTGCTCACCCCACGGCAGCAGTGGGACCTTGCTGCACCTTCAGAGGTGTCCCGTCTGTCACATGCCATCCTGTTCACTAGGTGGCATTGCTTCCTAGTCTAAAAGCCTCTAAATACTTCATTAATTATGCTAATCCCCGCGGTGGACAGAAAGTGAACTGCACTGCGATGGCTTTGCCCTTGTGTCCTTTTCATTTCATCTGCTTTGCTGGTGGGATTTCTTGGCTTGAGAGACCTGCAGCATCCTCACCCCAGCTCTTGAAGCTCTGGGTCTAGGGAAGGCTTTGCCTTGGAAATTTTGAAAGAGCCTGTTGGGCCACTAAGTGTAGTGCCCTTGCTGTTGGTAGATAGCTCTGGTCCCAAGCCCACCAAAGTCATCGCCCTCAAGTTGCTGATGTGGGTTATCATCTTGAATACAACCTGTGAATGTCCTTGGTGTGTGGGATAGCTGGAACAGGAAGAGTGAAGCCTTGCCTGTCCTAGAGTGGAGCTAAGTGTGTTGTTGTGGGAATCCTTTCCAGCAGCAGACCAACCGGAGAGGCGGGAGGAGAGCAATGTGCTGTGGATGATAGTGAGCTGCTACTCATCACTTGGGTGTTTTGAGGGACATTTTTTCTCTTTGTTTTTCCCCAGCTAGCTCTGTTATTTTATAGTCTTATGCCCTTCCTTCTCCTCTTTCTTCCTCTACCTCTTAATTAAGGGCTGAAACATTGTGGATTTAAGATGCCTCTCTGTTGCCAGTGGGAATTAATTGAAGCCTTTGGTAAGGTTTAAAATGAGGAGAGGAATTTTGTCTTTACAGGCTCATTTTAGTACCAGGAATACTTGGTTTGTCTACAGGCACATCAAGAAGGCAGGTGGTGAGGTCTGTGTAAGGTGTAGCTCTCACCTCTGTAGGTGTGAGGTCCCTTCTGTGTGAAATTACAGGAACCTGCCAGGTTGGGACCAGCCAAGCCCGCTGGAGGGCTGATGCTGTGCTTGGCTGAGAGCAGGGTGCTGCCCCTGGAGGAAGAGGATCCTGCCACTTCCCAGCCCCGAATTTCGAGTGTCCTCATCCTGCAATATTGATGCCCCTTTCCCTCTGTTCTGAGCTGGTCAGCACAGTGGAGTCCCACACTGGGCTCAAGCACATCCTTGCTTTGAAAGGACAAGACAAAGTGGGTTTTTTAAACAAGACTTAATGAACAAGCAAGATAAAAATAAATGTAAATTGAAGATCCTGTTTCTCATGTGTATTTTATTAAAAACTACAGAGTTATTCATTCTTGCTGTGTAGTATAATTGCTAAAATATGATTTGTTACCAAATATAGCTGCTTGCATTAAAAATGGCACTACGTCTTAGTAGGGAGGATGATATGGTAAAGGAATGCTCATTTAAACAATTACATAGTTCAGGTTTTGTATTCAAAACCCCAGCTTTTTGACTTTTAAAAAAGCGAAGGTAACCTTGAGATGTTTGTTAACTTGAATTTTGTTGGACTGCACTTGGATGAAGGATGGTATGCAATTAAAATTAAAAAAATATACTTTTAAAACTGGTTATATACAGAAATGAAACTTGTCAAACCATGTTTTGTATTTCAAAGTGATTGAGTAAAAGATAATGAATGTGACAGATTCTGGTCACAGCAGGACGATAATACCCTTCCTTTTTCAGGGCCTCTGTAGCCATGGAGAGGATTTCCAGAAGCCATTTGTGAGAAATCAAGGGCTTACATTTACTGGTTTAGTACCTACAGGGTTTTGAAATGGTTTGTGTGGCTTTTTTCCTCTGAAATTCTAGAATTTTTAGCTCTTACCCTTCCATTGTGCACTCATTTGCTGGGGTGAGCAAGGATGAGAGGTTTCCCAGTTCCATCTGAGCTGGACTGGATGAAGATCCCTGTGCCTTACACTGGGTAGCTGGATTGGAAACTGGTGGCATGAGGAGATGAGGTTTCTGCATGACAAATGTGCTGATATTTACATTGAAATAAATAAATTCATCCTTTGTTCAGTCTAACGACTGATGTGATGTTGTGTGGGACCCAATGCGCTTAAGTACCCGAAGTGTTAGGTACCCCCTGAAGGTAAAGGTGCTGCTTAATATTCTGAATTGGAATGGAAGTTCCCACATCCCTGAAACCGAGGCAGCTGAGAAGTGAAGGCAGCATGTCTTGTCTTTATTTGGATAATGGATTACACTCAAGGCTTTTGCCTTGGTGTGTGCTGTGGCAGTCAACTTTGGTTGTGTTTTTTTGAAAAGACGAGTGTTTGACCCAAATCACCTGAAGTTGGCCGTTTTCAACAGTCGAGTTGTTGATGACCTGAGAGCAGACAGTCAAGGCTGTGACTCGGTTGCTGTTTGCTGTACATGGCAGGGTTCCTGAGGCCTCCTCATTTCTCTTGTGCCCTCAGCTGAAGGTTTAAACATTTGCTGGCTGAGGCTCAGTGTTGACTGGACAGAGGATTTGTTGTGTCCATCCTGGTGTGCAGGAAAATGCCTTTTCAAACCTCCTCTCTGGTGTTTCCCAGGGACTTCAAGAGCCAGTTGTATATCCACACCTTTCATTCCTAAGGACCCCTGTTGAGAGAGCCAGATACAAACTGTTTCAGAGATGTCTTTAAAAATCAATGGTCCTGGAAAAGAATAAACAAGTTCCTTCTGATTTGAGATGAAGTCTCCGAGAGCCTGTGGATAGCTCTGGGGAGTATCATCAAAACCGTCCTCAGCCCCACTCCCATACCAGAGTTTTCATCCAGGGGAAAAGAGCAACTACATTTAATTTTAAATGCTCTTAGGAGAGGAGAACTTTTCTTAGAATTAAAATTAGGGGTTTTTTTAGAGTTGCTGGAAAGTCTTAGATACTTTCAACCTTTTCTGAAAAAAAACCATTGATTTTTGGTTAGATGTCTCCAAAGCCACACTTCTGAAAGCTCATTCAACAGAATGCTTAAAGATTATATTTCTGTCCCAAAGGTGAAAGAAAACAACTTCAAAATGTCAGAAATGCTGTTACCTGATGAGCTCTGGTTTTTGTAAGGTCAAGAAAAAATGATGGATACAGTAACAAGTGTTTGTGCTGTTACCTTTTAAAATATATATGTGATGCTGAAGTTCATAAATGTAGTGTGTACCTTTCAGAACCTAAAAAATAGCAGCAGAAAACAGGAGTCCTTGGTCTGTCCCTCCTTGTTTCTCCTGAAATCGATTTTTGTTTTAAGTTCTTCTGGTGTAAATAATTTTAATGAAAAGGAGAAAATTGCTAGGTGGAGTTTATCATCTGGAATATATAGGCTTAGATGGTTTCCTGAAATACAGAAGACAGGTGAGCAAAGCTCTGAATGCCCTGGAGAAATAGTACCCAACCCTTTAAAAAGAAAATTAAAAAAATAGACATCAGTTGCTCTCCTGCAGAAGGCTGCCCTGGTGCCACTCTGCCTGAGAGGGCTGTGGGTTCATACCTGGCACAGCCAGGACATCCCAAGTGTGTGGTGGAGCTGCCCCTGTGCCCACTGAACACACTGCAGGGCCCAGAGCCCTTTCTCTCAGCCCTCCCAGTGGGGGCCAAGAGCAGGTGAGAGGCTTCATCCTTCACACCTCATCTTCTGAGAACTGTGGCCCCAAGAGACAGGGGAAGCACAAGTTTGTGGAAGATGGGGGAAAAGGAATTTGAGCAAGATCATGATCCATCCCGTGATAGATCTATATGATCCATGGATCACACTTGCCCTGTGCCCCTGTTTCTTCCTTCTCTGCAGTTCTGATAAACTTGTATCAGTTTGGGGGAAAATGCACATGTCTACAGGGTTCTGTGCTCTCAAAAAGCTCCTTGTGCTTTGGTCTTACTCAGGTGGTGGTTCAACATTTAGCCTTGTGTGTGTCTTGCCTGACTCCCCCTCGCTTTCATCGTGGCTGCACCTCCATGCCAACCTGCTAGGGGCTGGCACAGGTACAGATCCCAGCCCTGCTCATTCCCCCAGACACCTGAATTACCCTGTTCTGATCCTCTCCCCGGTCTCCTCCGTGTGGTTTTGTCACCTCAGCATGGTTTTGGTACAACACTGCCCAGGGCTGTGGTGCTGAGCCTCTTCTCCTTCCTTCCTGTGCCTCTGCCGTGAGCAGTGACCGTCCCCAGGGCATCACAGCAGCGAGCAGGAACCTCTTTGCTGACACCAGCGGGAGTTTGAGGGGGTCCGTAATGCTTTGCAGACAATTTTCTCTCTGTTATTGTTTTAAACTCCATGTTGGCCATTCCTGCTTCCCAGGTTTCCGCGTGTTTCAAATTATTTTCCCCAGAGGCATCGACAGCATTTTTCCAAATTGAATCTCATTTATTTTCTACCCAGGTTTCCAATCTCTCTGGGGCCCTTTGTATTATTTCTCAGTCCGCACTGCCGTGTACAATATATCCTAATTTAGTATCGTCTGTGAATTATATTACCATGCCCTTTAGTTCTTCTTCTATTTAATGAAGATATTTCCAAGAAAAAAAAAATCTAAACTACATTTTATTAAAATAAGAAGGTAGAGTCTTAAAAACTCCTTTGTGGGTTTCCAGTATGAATTCTAAATCTTTTTCAAAGGAATCTTCAGTGTTTTAAGGATAAATTAAAACCTTCCAAATATCCAAGTTGGTAGGTGTAAAAATTAATCAGTTTTTCAATTAGCTGAGACCTCAGTCCCTGTGTAGCAAGCTCTGCATAGGGCACTCTCTCTGACAAAGACACCATCTATGTATTTGCAGCAGATTTTTTTTTTTAAACCAACACCAAACATGTTTCAATTCCTCAATAAATTTGTTCCCTTTCCCTTCCTGACCTTTTCAGGTTTGCTCTCTGTGGCTGTTCTAGCAAACATGTACACTGTCAGGAATGGTGCTGAAGCAGCGTGTTTCAATTCAAACTGTGCAGGCTTATTCATATAGGAAGTGATTTTCAGATTCAGAATCATGAATATTTGCACTGTAAGGTTGATTCTGTTGTACCTTTTTATTTCTAAGATAAGAAGTGCTGCCTATTGGTGCCAGGCTGGGAGAGCATCATGGCTCCATGGTGGGGAACACTGTACTGTGGGAGTTGTGTGTCCCATGAAAACAGCTCAGATTTCTGACTCTGGATAGGGAAATAGCACTGGCAGCACGCAGTTTGCTGGTGATTCGTGTCCTGAAATATTTGCTGCATAATTTCTAGCAATGGGCAATTTCATGGAAACTATGATCTGCTTGTGAAGAGAAATAAGATGTAAATTGCATTAATAAATTGTTCTCTGCAAACGGTTGTCTGGCTCCAGAGGACTTTTCTCTTTGAGAAGTGCTGCAGCTTGCTGGGGTCTTCAGTCCTTTGTGGACTGGGGGTTTGACCCTGCGGGCAACTAATGCTGGGTGGAGGCATCTGAAAGACCCCAGAGCTTTGGCACAAACGAGCTGGGCTGACCCGTCTGCCTCTGGCTCCTGCTCTGGGGGGGCTTACACTTACACCCCTCTGTCAGAGGTCACCATGGTGAGCAGGACTGTGGGTGCTGCTGGAAAGATTCTTGCTCTCTTTCATCCTGGAGAACATGTGGGCTCGGGGGTGTCTGGAATTGGGATGGGTAGTGCTGTGTGTCTCCCCTGCCCTCAGGAATGAGGAGGGCTGGTGGAGGAGCTTGCAAACTGTCCCGCTGAGCTGCCTGTGCATTCCTGTCTCCTGAGTTGCTGTTGCTTTGTTCTGGTGTTAAAAAAATGAGCCTTTGTCTCTGCAGGTGTAGGGGCTTCCCCAGGGATGAGGAATCCCCCAGTTCCTGGGGCTGTACCACCAACATCCCTGCTGACATCCCTGCCGCCTCCAAGGGGGATGCTCCGGGTGGAGCTGCCAGCTCGCTCTCACGCTGGTGTGCAGCAGCTGTAGGAAATTAGAGGAGCCTTGGGGCTATTCTGGGAAACACCAAGGGAGATTCCCGAGGTTTCCAAAGCAGAAAACTGGCTCAGAACTGCTGCCTCCATGCCAGGCAGAGATGATGTGGAGCTGGGCACAGAGCCCCGCAAAGAGAAAGATGTTTGATTGACAAAACAATGGGATCGTGCAGGAGTGATGTGGAGTCGGGGAGGCCAGAGAAAGGTGATGGTGAGTCTGGCCCTGGTGCTCGTGGGCTGCTCAGTGGGCTGCGGGACATCCCTTGTGTGGCACAGCAGGCTCCATAGGTGGCATATCCCTCACATGGCACCATGCCGTGAGTACCACCGTGCTGATTTGGGACAGGGGGTGTGGGATATCGCGTGCCTGTCCCCTGGCTCAGAGAGGGGATACTTGTTTCATTGCCTTGGAGGGTTCAAAGGCAGTAAAGTCTTGTGCTGTTCACCACTACTTTGTGGAACCTTCAGTCCTTGGACTTTTCCGTCTGTAAATCTGACTCTTGCCTGCAGAGAGGTAACCCGGCTTTAAAAAATACCTCTTACCTTGTGGGCAGGGACATGATGCCCTCTGATTTCATCGGAGCAGATGAGAGCACAATTGCTCATCTCCCATGCTGATCCCATGGAGAAAAAATCTTCTCTAAAGAGGGACTAAACCCACATCATGTAGTGGTAGTATTTGCACTGGGTCTCCTATGTGAGCACAGATGGGTGTGGAAAACACTGGGTCCAGACACCTCCTTAGTAGCTTCAGGGCTGATGAAGCTGTGCAAGAAAGCCACCTTTGGTTTCTGAAACCATCTTTCCTGTAAGTCCTTCCTGGTCATGATGCTCCATCTTGGTACTGTGTTACTTAAGCAAGTGTTTAGAGAGTGGTGTGTCTTTGGAGGCAGCAGTGCCTTTATCCTGGGGGAGCAGACCCAGCACTGTCCTCCCCCTCCTCCACCATGGGCCAAATACCAAATTCTCTGACTGAGCATCCCTCCTCCTCTTTATCAATAATTTTAATCGTTTTAATAACGTCCCCTCGCATGGATAGGATTACGATTAGAAAATGTCAGAGCCTTGTTATCATCTAATTAGAGTCACATTTCAGCAGAATAGAAAGGAAAATCTTCAAGCACTGCCTTGTGCAGTGAAATGGGAGGAAAGTGATGATTTAAACCAGCTGCAGGCCGAGCCGGGGCTGCAGTCCCGGCTGAGACACGGGGCACGGCACAGGACACAGCGATGGTCCCTGGTCAGAGCCCTCTGAGGCAATCAGTGCAAACGGCTCCCAGATCACTTCTGCAAAGCAAGAAACTCCGGCACATTCCAGTAAAAACAATCAGGCTGTCAAGTTTGCCGGCTAACAGCTGAGGAGGTCAGAGCAGCAACACAACACAAACCAAAATAAACACCACCTCACTCTGCCAAAAAGCCTTTATCACTCTTCTGGGAGAGAGGGAGGCACTTTCAGATGGCTTTAACTTTTCCCTTTTTTTGGTTGTTTGTTTTTGTATGCTTAAATGTGAGCGCAGAGTTAGGATCTCTTTCCGCCCTTCCCCTAATGCCATTATGGCAGCCAGAGGTGCTCTTAGGAGAGCCTCTTTGTTTGCCTTTTGCAGGAGGAAGTTGGAAAGGCAGAAGGGAGAGTGGGTGTGTACAGCCTCTTAACCCCTTGGAAGCTGCCTGGGGATTTGCTTTGCCTTAGCTCATCCTTGGGCCTTTGCAGCACATCATCCCATTTGGAGAGGAGGAGGCATGGCTATGGTGAGGGACAGGGCTCTGCCACGAGGCTGGAGCAGCCACGTTTGTGTGGGATTCGCAGTGGCACAGTGCCTGGTGGAGGGGAATCTCGGCTCCTCCAGATTTAATGACCCCAAGTGCTGCGGCAATGCATGAGTGATGCTGTGAAATGTTATTCTGTGCACCAATAAGGCTTCACAACCCTGTGGCTGCAGGGAGGCCGATGCAAGCCCCAGCTCTCCGTCCCTCCATGCAGAACCCCTTTGGCAGCCACCCCTGTCCGAGGAGGTCATGTCTGCCAGCAGTGGGGCAGCTGGTGGGGAGCTGTAAAACCCAAACCTGCTGCAGCTGCTGAGAGCCTGAGGCACAGCACGCTGACCAGGAGCTGGGGATTGCAGTCCTGATGTCATCCCTATAGGACTGGCAGAGCTGGCTGTGCTTGGCCCGATCACAGGGTGGGGGGAGAAAAATGGAGCATTTCTCTTAAAGGAGAGCCTGCTTGTGCCTTAGCTTGCTCTATGGAATCATAGATTCATAGAATTTATATTAGAAAAGACCTCCAAGATCATTGAGCCCAGCCAAACCCAGGAGATGCACCTCTTGCAGCAGTGTTATGATGCTTTGCTCTGGGGAAGCAGCCCTTTGGTTCCCCCCATTGGTTTAGCAGCATGAACACCTGTAAGGGTCTGGACTTATCCACCCTCCCTAGGGCCAAAATCTCTTCCCCCTGTGATTCCTGCCTTCAGGAGCCTGCCAGAACGCCTGCCATGTGGAGGGGGCTAGACCCCTGCACTGACCAGCCCCACATAATAAATAACAACAGTAAAAATAGTTACCGCTTAAATAGCACTTTACATCCTCAGGATGCTGTAAAACCCTGACAAGCCACTCTCTTGATGTTTAGAGTGAACTGAAATTTTTGGTCTCAGAGGAAAATGTACTTTCTGGTGCCAAGAGCTGCAGTGGGCTGTGTCAGCAGCTCCGCCAGGAGCAGGACAGGGTCACATTGGAGCCAATTAAAGCTCAGGTGTTGCACCAGCACATCAGAGTGACCCAGCCCACGGCAGGGACTGGTTCTGAGCCAGCACCCAGGACCCAGCCCTGCCTCCCCTCTACCACTGCTTTGCAGCTACCTCCAAAACTCTGACATTTTAGGGTTGCTATATTTAAACAGGCGGATAGTTTAGCCATGGCCAGGAACGCACCTCTGACAGTGATGGCTATTGAGAGTGGCACTGGGCTGCCCCCGCTGTGCCGGGGGCCGGCAGTGGCATTTCTGCCAGGCAGAGCTCCCCCCCTTCCCAATTAGGGGTGCTGCTAATTTTAAACGAGCTGCCGCCACCAAGTAGGAGCACTTAAAATATCATCCAGCCAAAGTGCCTTTGGTGAGAGCCGAGGATCGAGTGTGAAGTGGAGTTTCTGGTCGCTGACATTTCAGTGCAGGGAGAGTTGTACCCCTGTGCCAGCTGGAATGAGCAGGTTTGAGGAGGGAGGATTTCCTTTGGATCGATGTTTTCCAGAGCTTGAGGAGGGAGAGGTTTCTTTAATCAAAATGAAAACCAGCTCTGATTTCATTTTAAAGCTTGTGGAAACGTTTAATTTGACCTGATGCACAGCGTTGCATTTCATTTTGCATTTTAATTAATTTTGTGATCCTTTAATTAGACTAATTTCAAAGAAAAAATGTTTCTCTTAAAACTGGAAGTCAAAAGATTTTGAAGATCATTTCTGCCTCTGAAATGCTGCTTAAAAGCATTAGAGACTCTGCTCTCTTTCTAGAAACCCAGGTTAATTCCTGCCTTTACAGAGTTTATGGATGACTTGGGAGTTAAACCTAAGGAATACTTTAAAAAAGAATCCTTGTTCCTCGGAAAGTGAGTGCTGCTGCCTGTGGTGCTGGGATGAAAGGTGAGAGGGTCTCCTCTCAGACCTTTCCTGCTCCTGAAAAATTTCAGGGCACTGGTTGGTACAGAGGGAGCTGGAGCCTGTTGCTGGCCGAGGGCCTCATGACTTTAGGAAGGTCCAGCAATGGCAGAATCTCACCCTGCATGCTCTATGCATTCCTACATGTGGAAACAAAAGAAAAAAACCTCTTTAGAGAAAAGTGTTAAAAATGTCTATGGGTGGCTGTAGCTGCAGCACAGGCTCAGGGGACAGATGCTCAGCTGCTGCTCCTGTGCTGTCCCTCATCACACAAGAGTCACCAATATCGTTATGAGGGAGACCTTCAGACCACACTGAGCTTTAAAGGAGGAATCTGCTTGCCTGCTGACCACCGTCATGGCCTGGGCACAGCAGAACTTCTCTGAAAGTGTCCCCTGCCCTGTAGGGGTAAGGCTACATTTGTCACCCTGTGAGTGCTCCTTGCTCAGTGCTGAGGCAGATCCAGCTCCCTCTAGGTACTCCCAAAGTTTGTGGTGGGTCTCATCTCTTCCAAGACCCCAGGGACTGGTGGCATCCACCTGCCTAATGCCCATGCAGGGAGAACAGGCTCACTCCACCATACCCATAGCTCCCATTGAAAATCCTGCGGGTGATGGGACAAAGGTGACATCCTACGGTGGAAGGACCCCTGGCTGATACTGAGCTCATGAGATGAGGGGAGACTTTGGGAAACTAAAAAATTGTTCAGAAATGTAGCACTACTCTCACCCCCGGTGGGGGTTATCCCAGGGCTGTCAAGGTAGGCTGTTGCTTTTTCTAGAGCCCTTGTTGGTGTTTCATGTCTACTAACTTCAGTTTACAGTTGTATTGCTGCGTGTCCATCATTTGGGGCACTCGGAAAGTGGAGGATGGAGGAGCTGCCTGCTGTTGTACCTTGCTTTTTGTACATGATATTGAAAGGAGAAAAGGTACAAGATACCTCAACTGCTTTTGGGAAGCTTTCTGGTTTGGTAGGGCTGCATTAGCAGAAGGCAATTTTGTGCAGCATGACAGGAGCACGCAAATGAACACCGAACCCTTGGCATGCCCGGAGCAGGGCTGTACTGAACGTCTGTGCCCTTGGATTGACTCGGCTGGTGGGAGTATGTTTCCCTGTACTGCTGACCTGCTCTCAACCACTCCCAGAGGCTTTTCTCCATGTTGGCATTCCTGGGTGTATTTCCTCTGCTCAATGATTAGAAGGCAGCACTCTGAGGCTGCAGAGCAAAACACTTTCCTTGAGGTGGTATTTGCATTTGAAAGGCAGGATGGCTGTTCCAGGGACCTTGCTAACTTCTTCCGTACAGTCTCCTGGCTCCGTTCTCACAGTGCTTAATTTGGGGCTCTATGCTCTGATCCCAGTGACCTGCGTCTGGCTTGAAGCCAGCCTTAATTGTCCTGTCTCAGGGTGGCTGGGAGAGCCATCCAGCTCCGGCACAAATTACAGTGCTCTGAGGACGGCTGCAATTTCTGTCCTGCTGCCCCCAGTTCCTGGGAACTCTCCTGGCAATCAGAAAATGATGTGACTCACACTCAAAGAAGCCAGATCCACTCCAGCCTAGCATGATATTTTGATTAGTAAGAGGCTGGCATAGGAGCTGAGAGGTTCCTGCGTGTGTGCCAGGCTGTGTGCGTTATTCCCCCACTGCACCAGGCTCCTACTTGCTGCTGTAGCTTTGGGGAGCAGGTAAGCACCGTGTTGGGGTGCACACTTGCACCTCACCTTCCGTGTGATGAGCTGAGGAGCTCCAGCTGACCAGCCACTCCAGCAGGATACTCAAAGCCCTGTTTTCCCTGCACGCCTGGGCTTGGTTCCCTTGGAGCACGTTTGGCAAATGGAAGTTGGGCTTTGGTGGCAAAGCTGTGTAACCTTAGCCCTGGCTGGCCCCTCCTTTCATTGCACAGTGAATTTTACAGCTGGAAGTTGGGCTTTGTTTACCCAGAAACACAGGCAGTTTGCAGGAGTGTGACTTAGGTCCCCAGATGTGTGGGTGAGATGGGAAATTGCAAACACTCACACCTGTATATGCATGTGTGAGCTGGGACGTGCTCAGAAATGCTCACTTTTATCAGCTCTGCCTACTTCTCGAGATGCCTGGTTAATTTATCAACTGAGAAGCTCCATCTCGCTAAAAGTCTCATTTCCATATTCTTTCCAGATGGTCAAGATGCCACAGAGACAGTTTCTAAGTAAATAACTTGCTTCTTCATGCAACCTACTGCCAGCCTCCCAGCTAGCTGCCCCAGATGGCAGGAGCATCCAAGATGATACCTGGTTGTGAAAGGAAGCGCTGAGTCGCATGAATAATAGACACGGTGTGGCTGCAGCACGGTACAGCAAATTCTCTGTTTGCAGCCCCGGATCTGGGATGGAAAACTGCTGGAAAATGGCCATGGCCCTTCCTGTGTGTGGGTCCATCACAGCGGGCTGGTACTTTGGGGGCACTAAGGATGGGGATGTCCCTGTGGCAGGACAGGAGTCTCCTGGCAGAGCGGGGCTGTGCTGGGATGCTGCAGGGCCAGGCTCCTGCTCCATACAGCATGTTTCTCTTTACACCGCTGTCTGATCACGAGTTAAAACCGAAAGGTTAAAAGCGTTTAATTATGCTGATGCTTTCCCAGCGGATTAAACAAGAGGATAAATAGACTACAGCGTGTTATTTTGGATTTGATTTTGTTTTTTAAACAAGGGGAGGGAGGCAGGAGGCTGCGGCTCCTTGGCAGCTGTCACACGTTCCGCTTTTGATGGTGTCAGTTGTGTCTGTGAGGAGGTGTTTCTCTTGCCACTGTCAGCATTTTCCGGGGGAGGCTGAATTCATTGATACAGTCTGTTTGCTGTCCACATATTCACAGTTCATGTGTTACATTTTACATAAAGTAAACTTAGCGAGGGGAAAACCTATTCTGCAATTCTTCAAAGCTAATGCACAGTAAATATATTCTGACACTGACAGGTATTTCTTATTAAATAGCTCTGAACTGCAGTACTAGGTTTTGCTTAAGTGGCATTATTCTCCCCGAGCAAAGACAGTTCATTTATTAGTCATTCCGAAAACCAAATAACAAATATTATTCTCTAAGCAAACTAAACAAACCATTTAAAAGGGGCCTGTCTGAAATGATTAAAGTACAGTGTCTGAAAAGCAGCTGACATTTTAGTGCCAAAATACCATATGGAGGCTCAAGTGCTTTATTAACATCCTTTGACCTAAGCTGCAAAATCTCCCAACACCTTTGAGCGCGGCGGAGCTGCCTTCCTGCGTGCAAGGGAGAGTGGAGAGGCAAATCTTCCTGCCAGTTCTTCAGATGTCATTTTGGCACACTGAAGAGCGAGGTGCAATAATTGAGGGGCTGGATGCGAGCAGGTCTTTTTTCGATTTCTGCCAGAGATACGCCGTAAAATAATTCAGCAAAGCTGAAAGCGCGGGCTTTCCACTTATGCCATAAAAAATAAATATATAGTGTTTTTCTTGCTTTCTTACAGCTCTCTCTTTTTCTCTTAACTAAATATTTCCTTTCTTCTAAGCATCAGACACTATTTCTAGCTTTCAGACGTGTAAAGTAAAAGAGCACGTGCACTGATATATATTTATTTATGGTCTACATGGGGCTGCCTTTGTGTATCCCCAGCTCTGCTCTGAAGATTTCCTTCACAGGCAGGAAAACAGTTTTGTACTGCAGGTCAGACGGAATAACTGATACTGCTGTTTACAGATCTGTGCTCACCGGAGAAGCTTGTTAAGCCGCAGTTGGGTAAGGAAAAGCCTGTTCATCCACATTGGGATGAAAAAGGTACAGGTGAGGGCTCATGTGGATGCCACACCAGGTGCTGATGGGAAGGGCCCCTTGAGCACCTGGGTGCCAGTGGGAGATCCTCACCAAAGGAGCTGCTCAAATGACCTGTTGTAGCACTGTTTGGTCAATAGTTCTCAGCTTGTTCCGTGCATAAAATGCTTGGGATCTGACCTACCTTTTCTTATGTTTCAAACAAATGTTTTCATTATTAATAAGAATTCATCAGATAGTGAGAGGAAGTAAGTTTTAGCCTGAGGTCTGCTCATGAAACATCTCCTGCGAGCACATCCTTCCTGGCTCTGAAGCTGGGCAGCTTGAGTTGGCAAGGATCAAAATAATATAGAATTTATGTGAGGAGTTTAATAAAAGACCAGCAGATACTGAGCTGATGTATGTTATTAACTTGCTTCTCTGGGATTAGGTAGGTCTGGGTAAATGAGAAGGTATTGGTCCAGGTTTGCTTTCTGTTGGTGTTGTCCTAGTGACAGGGGATTACACGCAGCTGGGGATTAGCCTGATGACATGACATCGCTGGGGTAACCATGTACATGCTGATGTCATTGAAGGGATTTGGTCAGGTCCAGAGTTTCTGGCATGAGCTGACGCTTCTCCCCCCATCAGCATGCCAGGGCTGCCCAGCTGAGCAGCATATCCCCTGCACCCCGTTGTGTCCATTGCGTCTCTTCTCCCTGGCAGGGGCTGGGTGATCCTGACTGTTGCCCCCTCCTTGCTGACAATAGAACATGGACAGCATTTTCATGGCTGGCACCAGCTAGAGCTGTACAATAGTGGGAGCACTCGAAGTTCCTCTGTGGACGCATGATATGGTTCAATACGATGCTTTAAATAGCTCCTCTTTGGAGAGAGAGAGAGAGCAGGTCAGAAAGGCACAGTGGCCGTGGCACTGATGCTGCACAGCCATCACTGAGTGATGATACGAACAGCTTTCAAAGACACTTTTGCTGGCAATGTGCATTAGGCAAAATGAAAGTTGGTCTGTTGTAGCATCTACAACATGATATGGGGGAAATAATTTGGATCTGGGGAAACACAACAGAACGGGTTCTGGAAAGCAGCCAGTGCCCTGGTCATGGTGCTGCCCTCCCACAGTGGTGCCAAGTTCCTGTGGATGGTTTCCCTTCCCACAGCCGGGTATCAGCTGCAGGCGAAATGATGGTCCACACTGGCTAAAGGCACTGGAACAGCTGCAGCACCCGCCAGTGCTGTGAGGGAACAACTTCGTTAATTTGACATCGAGACATGTTGCTAATGAGGAGCCCAGGCTTTGGTAACCATGGCAATTCATGTTCCTGAAAATGCAGAACAGTCAGAGAAGGGGTCAGTCTTGCTCCCCTCTCTGTTCCAACACAGTTTGCAATGCTGGGGATTGCCAGAGAAAGTGAGGAGTGTGGAAAACTGGTGAGCAGGAGCAGCTTGGGACCCTCATTCGCCTTCCTACCCATCACTGGAGGAGCTCATCTTGCTCCTGATACACTGTCCTCCCACTGCCCACTTGGGAGGGGGCTGAGCCCTGGGCAGAGACTGCAGCCAGTACCAGCATTGCTTTAACTATGAACCCCCAGCTAGGGAAAGGCAGCAGCACTGCCAGCACGTGCTGCATGGTCACCTCTGCCAAGTGGCAATGTCCTGCTTGCTCCTTACACTGTATCTCTAGGGCCAGCTGGCATCTGGAAGCCTATGGCATTTAGGATCTCATTCTTCCTCTAGGCAGGGAAGAGCATTGCCCTCTCTTAATTTTTCACAAATGTTGTTGTCAGGCTCAAGGGAGGAAAAAAATCTGGTAATTGGGTAATGGTGGCTGCTGTTCCAGCTGCAGAGCCATCACCAGCTCTACATATTTTTGGAGAAGAAACACAAACTGCATCCTGTGTAATGGTCACATAGCCACAAAGCCATTTGCAAATACAGGGCTAAATTACAATGCACTGAGCCCACAGCAAAGCCAGGATTAGGACTAAAAGCATCATTTCCCAGGACAAGAGTGGTCAGTTTAATGAGTAGATGCACCCAGGTGCATCCCTGGGTGTCAGGGCATCGCACACAAGTACCCTCAGAGGAACCTTAAATCCAGGCATTGCCCTTTTCCCCTGGGCAGCCAGGAATTCCTGCACTGCTGGTAGAGGAGGAGCGAGTAGAGAGAAGTATTTCAGTTGATGAGGCCTTAGGGAAATCTGCTGGTGAGCAAAAGTCTCTACAACAAGGAGGGGTTTTGCCTTAATTAAAGTGCAATGAGGCTGCTGGTGCGGAAACCTGACAAGGTGTGTGGGGATTATTTCAGCTTGGGAATGCAGTGAGATGCCACGGAACCATCAATTTGGTGGGAGACGACTGTCCAAGGCAGCAGCGAGTGCTGGTGCCAGTGGTGGAGATCACAGGCAGGGACGTGCTGTCAGGGAGCAGCAGGAGAGACTAGGGTACACCCCAGCAAGGAAACAGGGCTGTCGGACAAGGGAGGGAAACAAAAACTGGCAAACAGTAAGAAATAGTAAAGCAACACAGCCCACGCAGGTTTGTAACTGGAGCAAAGCTTAGAAAGAAGATTCATTAGGAGCCAAAAACACCAAAACCCCAAGGCTGTGGGGCAGCCAAGGTTTCCAGTGTTGTGCAGGATGAGGCGCAGCTGCCGGCTCTCCTGCTGTGGCACTGCTGCCTTCCTTGGGAGATACATATTTCAAAGGCACCAGGAGCAGAGAGGGGGTTGCATGATGCCTGCAGAGATGTGCTCTTCTGCCTGCGGGGCCTACGTCTCCATTCCCAAAGGACAGCCCCTCTTCTTGCAGCTTTTTCCCTGCTTGCCCCAGCTGCCCCCCAGCAGCACTCCTTGCTTTCTCTGCCCACCACACTTTGCTGGATCAGCCACGTATTTCCCCATCTCTCCTGCCCCTCTCTAATCTCACTCATGTTTATAAGCTCCAGGAGACCAACTCTGGTGGAACAGCTTAGTTTTTTTTTAAATATTCTCCTTTTTGATGAAGTTGGGGTCTGGGAAGTCCTGGAGGACAGCATCAAAGGAAGTGTTAGGTTTATGTGCAGAATGAGGCAAAAAATAATAATCTCATTTTACTTTCTTTGGAGCAAGAATTATCCTCTCTCCCCTTGGCTCCCCTCCTTCCCATGACTGGGAAGAGAAAAAAAGCTCCTGTTACTGGCACTGAGGGTGTTATTCCCCGTAAGTGAGGCACATCCTCAGACCTGCAGATGGTCAGGATCTTACAGGAACTTTCTCATAGGTCCCTCCTACAAGCTGCTGTCTGCTGCTGTGTGATCCCATAATTGTTCTTTTATGGGGTTTTTTTGAAGGGGGTGATTACTTTTCTTTATTTTTTGGCCTGTTGCTAATTCCCACCCCTCAGGGTGTCCTGTATCCACCATCAGCACCTCCTGCAAAGGTGGGTTCTGCTGAAGAAGAGGGATGGAGGAGGAGGATAAGGTTCTAAAGTGGAGCTTCAAGGCAGAGGCATCAGGAAAAGACCTCCGCTGGGAGGAAGAAGGCAGGGAGGGACTGAAAGGAGATCTGGGCATCAGCTGCAGCTCAGTAAGGGTGTCAGAGATGAAAGTTCCTGGGCTGGACACATGCTGTCCTGCCACTTGGCCAGATGAACACCAATGCTTCCAAAAAAACCATCAGCAGAGCTGTGGTGTGTGAACACCCAGCCTGGGACCAGATGACATCAGAATCCTCCCACCCTATTGACATCTCAGGGCTTCACCAACCATCTCACGCAGTTACGGCGACACTGTGCAGGGACAGGGGCATTACTGGCAAGTGCCCCATTACTTGCAAGGATCTGGTGCCCACAGAAATTCCCAGTGCTGCCTGGGGGCTTCTGGCCATCGAGGCCTTGCTGTGTGCCCAAGCGAGCTACCTGCGCTGGGGAGAATGTCCCTGCCCAGTGCAGGGCTCCTGGTGCTGCTGAAAGTGTTCCTCACGCTACCTGAGCACACATTTTGGCAAGACATTCAGCCTCACTGCAACTCAGAGAGCTGACAGCTCTCAAGTACATCCCAAGGATGAATAAAAAGCGACAGAACAGGTAGTGATTTCTGCAGTCAGCCCGAGTGTCTGCGAAGATGGTCTCAAAACTGTCTCGCTGTCTTAACGGCCAGAGGATGCCTGTCACGGCCACTTGACCTGCAGGCAGATGGTTACTGTCTGTCTAACACTGTCTTTGGGGGCTTGATGGGCACTTCTAAAATGCACGTAGACAGCGAGCCCTCGCTGGGGGAAGGAGGCAGCAGTGGGCAGCTGAAGACACGTGCTATGCTCCCCAGCAGCTCGTTGGGGCAGTGTTAGGGTGTGCAGGGGGAGTTGCTGGGGAGCACAGCATGTCTTTTATTGGGGGGCAACTCGGCAGCCCCCATCCATGTGCAAGCCCAAAGTTGGCAGGGCAAGGTCAAAAGGGTTTGCAAAGCAGGATGGAAGAGCAAAAGCATGTCACAAGGCTGATGTCACCTGCCCGTGATGTCACTTCTGTCTTCTTCAGAGGGGCACTTCCAGTGATAGCAGAGCTTCTGTAGCCTGTCTGCCAGTCTGCCTGCCACTCATTCTGTACAGCGTAATTAAGCAAAAATATTAATAGAATGTGAGCCAGAGCCTGGGCAATGTTCTTCTGTGACAGACAAATGCAGAGACAAAGCAGACAGACTTCAGAAGTCCAGCAGGATGCTATTAGCGGGCACAAACTTGCATCCCATTAATGCCATTGCTGTTAGGAAAAGCCGAGTCATTTGCATTTTAAACGAAGCTCACAGACCAGCTCCAGTCCAGGATTAGCTCCAGGAAAACTGCAAGCCTGTGTCTGCATTAAGGGAGCCTTGGGCTCTCTGGGAATACCCTGCTAGTGGTAGAGCCCACATTGCATGGGCTCAGCTTTTGCACCAGTTGTAAAGCCACTCAACAGAGGTAACACGGGATGGGAACAAGAGCATGGGTGATCCCAGCAGGGCTCATCTCTGCTAAGGTCTTTCCCAGGATGGTGGTGTTGGTCCAAGCTGATGTTCCCTCGTGGCCCATCAGTGACTTAAATGCAGCCCATGGGGTGTCCCAGTAGGACAGGACCCTGCCAGCCACATCTGCAGAGACAACTCCTGCACATCTGCATCACTTACAAGGAGAACATGTTGTCCATCTCCACTGAAGCAGCTCTGCAAGCCCTGAAACTGCCAGTTTCCCGTCTCTGGCCTTACATGATGGTCTTAACAAACTATGGCATAAATATGCCAGGCAAGGGAAGGCAGCTTTCACAGAGGATTGAGAATGTCATAAAGCAGGGGGTGTTTTTTTCACTGAAAGGGAAATCTACTCATTCGAACGGACAGTGCTGCAGAAACAAGCTGTTCAGAGGTGTTGGGAGAGGAGGAGATGAACACCACATCCAAAAACCGATGGGCTAATTGTGTAAAGCTGGTGAGGAGGTGCCTTGGTCTGAGCTACCAGTGTGCTAATGGGGAGGTTGCTTAGCTACAGTGGCAATGGTACCTCAGCAGACCCAGGTAGGGACAGGAGAGCCCAGTGTAAACAGCCAGGAGGTAGAAAAGTCATTAAACAGTTCCCTAAAGATGCTTAACTAGTGGTGGTGGGAGGAAATAAATAAGGAGGAAAAGTTGGTCTGAGTACCAGGGAGGAAGCGAAGATGTTTGGAAGATGCTTTGTCTGCTGCTTGAAGCCACCTCCTGTCACTAATTTCAGCTGGAGACTTTTCCATAACAGTTTCTCCACCTCTCAACCATCCCTGGCTTTATTTTCTCTCTGACACTTCCCCATTTAATTTCCTCTCCTTGAAGGTGAAGCCTGGGAGCGCTGGTGTGTGGGACTGCAAGCTGGGCTGCGTGCAGTCCTGATGCAGCCAGGAGAGCTGTCTGGTGTCCAGGGATTGGGAGCACACACGTGCTGCCCCTTCATGTGCGCCTCAGGCTTCACAGGAAGAGCAGCCAGGTGGCTTTGTGACCTTTTCTCTGTCAGCAAGCATCACCCGAACTGACCTGAGCCTGGAGCCTGTGGTACAAGTTAACAGAAAATCACTAATGAAGCTTTGCCTCTGTCCTGGTCCTATCCAGTGCTCAGCAGTGGGCAGGGAGAAAATCACGGTGAGCAGCACTGACAGCACCGGCTCTAAACAACAGTTAGGAGGAGAATTATTTTAATGAATACATTTCCTTTCAATTGTAGGCGAATAGCGAGATCCCATTAGAATGGGGAAGCAATTAAAGCTAATAAAGATGAACACGCAGCACTGGGCGCATGTGGAATAACAAACAGCGAACAAAGGATTCAGGAGTGAGCTGACTCTAATCCAAACAAATGAGCAGGGATGAAAGGGAAAGCGGCTCGGGTGTCCTGCCGTGAGACACGCTTCCTCCCCACCGGCTCCCTGCCCGAGCTTCACCTCAGCATGGCAGGGAAAGTCATGCTTGAGATCGGCTATGGAGGCAGCCAGTCAATGGGATGGTCCCTCCCATTGGGGAGTCTGGGGGTCGGAGGAGTGGCTGTGCTCACTGGGGAGTATCCTGCCGGATTTTGAATGGGGGTCAAACGGTCCTAGCTGTGGCAAGGGGGCTCAGCAGGATTTGGTGAGGCTGCAGTGGAGGGAAAGATGGACTGGACATAAACTCATGCCATTCCCTGTCTTATATTTAATTATTGGTAGTGATTGTTCACCAAAATTAACAGCCTGAACACAATGGGCACGTGACTAACACAAAACCATCAGTGCTATGGCGAGCTGGAGCATGGAGGAAATAATTGCCTCTTACAATGGTGTATTTACACAGTAGGCTCACAGGAAAATTGGGTAAACTGATAATTACCCAAGGATATTATTGGCTTTGGCAAAGTTAATAATAATTAGTACTTCTCCTTTTCCAGGCTACTTTCAGGAGAGACCTTTTATAATCTGCAGAATACAAAGGACTCAAACCACCAAGAACTGCTTCCACATGTGGCTTTGAAAAAAAAACACATCGAGTATTTCTGCTGGCAGACTCCAAGGGTGAAAATCACCCAAAGACACTGGGGAGCCAGACTGAAAAATAATAATAGAAGTAGTAATAATAACAACAGCAACAACAATAATAATGATAAACAATTTTCTACATTTGAAAAAAAACTTGCATAGGGACTGGGTTTTCCCCAGTCTATCTATTGCAGCTGAGCCAGAGATAAACTCAGCCCTGACACTTGACAGACTCGTGGAATGCTGCAAGCTGCCCTGCTGTTCCTCTTCCAGTGCTGGCAGCTCCTGGTTTGCTTTCTAGCTGCTGCTCTCAGTGGCAGCGCAGCACTTTCTCTTCCTAGAAAGTAGATATTATCCATTGCCTCTCACTGCATCCCCCTTTCCTGCAGTATCCCCCCAGTGCCTTTGAAACAGCAGCTCTGTGTCACGAAGAGCCTGGGGCTGCAGTGCCATGGTCAAGGATGCTCCCACCACTCGCCTCCTCCACCCAAGGCTGGGGCTGAGCACCTTCCTGCGCTGTGTGTGACACAGCCCTCCCTCCTGCTCCAGCCTGCTCTGCTGCTGCCCCCCGGGAACAGCCCTTTCTGGGTCAATGCCACTTGACAGTTTGGGTTAAATGGGGTGAATTTGTTTTGAGAAATGCTGGAATAGGAGAGTCTATTTCCCCCCACCAGCCCATGACCTCATGGCTTGCTACTGCCTGGGGGAGAAGAGGGGTGTGGAGTGAGAGGAATCTGCCAGGTGATACCTACTCAAAATTGACGTGTGTGATCCGCCACGTGAGCCCACCTCCAGTACTGAATGCTGGGAGGGATAGTGAAGGAAGGCTCCCAGTTTCTGCATGCCAGCCTCCATCCCACTCAGGTTACAAGAGCAATCATCTCCCCTTGGTTCCCCCTCCACGAAGCTGAGCCCACATCTCAGCAGCTCTTTAGACATCCCTGAAGTGTAGCCTTGCCTGTCTCTGCATCTCCACCTGTTACAGAAATATCCTCCCCACTCCTGCCTCCACACCTCCCACCCAGTCCTGCTCCTGTTGCAGCTGCAGTGGCATCGCAAAGACGCTTTGTGACACTCCCAGTGCTGTCCATCCTGCCCTCTGCCCCTGCCTGTGGTGGCTGCTTCCCTGGCATGTAGGATGTTGGCTGTCTCTCCTGCTTTGAGCAGCCTTCAAACTCTCAGAAATCACCAGTGAAATTCCACCCTGCCCCAAGCTGGCCCATAAATCACAGCATTATACAAATAAAACTGTTTTGTGCGTGCATGCACATTTCAGGTTGCCTTTTAAACCTGAACTTGTTTCTCACACGTTGGCAGAAGAACAGAGGGGAGTTGGAGTCAAAAGGCAAGCTTGAAAAATAAACGCATACTTCTCTCTTGCTGCTTGTGAAGGGCTCCCAGAGGAAAACAGAAAAAAACAGGGCAGGAAGAGGCCCCAGAGGGGTCAGTGTACCCCTGTTCCCAAACCAAGAGCAAGCGTTTCCCTGCAGGCATGAGTCTGGTTTGTGCCTGCATACTGGGGTGATGGAGCTGCCGACGTGGTTCCCACTGTCCCTCACTTCTATTGCTCTCACGATTTTCCGCTTTCTCCTTTTCCCCCCACTTTTTCCCTGCTTCCTTTGGTCCCATGCTCACCCACCCCGCTCCGCTGTCCCTGCAAGGCCTGTATCACTGCCATGGTGCTGCAGGGACACCCCTGCTTGTGCTGAGCCCTGTCCTGGCTGCGCCACATGTGCTCTGCTCCTGCATGAGCCACCGAAGGAAGAGCGTGGAAGTTGTGCTGTCTTAAGCCACAGTTTAACATAATTAGACATCCTGGCTTGGGGGCAGTAATTACTTTTATAATCCTTAAACATATTTAAAAAAAAAAATAATTGCCTCCCAATTCAATACCTTTCAAAAATCCTTTTAAACAGTGCTGCCTTCTTCAAACACAACTCAGTCAACAGCAATTACAATAAATTATTCCAAGTTCTAAAAAACATATAGGAATTAATCTGTATGTGCAAACTGCTAACCAGCCCTTGTTTATCCTTCCCTCCTGCCAGTTGTGTGCTTCCCAGCTCCCTGGCTGCAGCACTGCCCTCACTGGACTCCCACCCTGGGCATCCAGCAAAGCATCTGCCTGCCCTCACCAGTACCCAGAGATGTGCACAGAGCTTATTTCCATCCGGGTTGGGCTGGAAGCAACAGCAGCCAACTACAGCTGGAACTTTGCAGACTTGGCTGCATTTCAGAGCCCAGCCATGGGCAGGCATCACCAAATTTACCAGCTTTTTGGGCAGAACTTCACTCTGGCCTGTGAGGCAAAGGTGGTAATAGTTCTGGCCAATGACTTGATCCTCAGCTGGGATAAATAAGGCATAATTCTGCTTAAGTCAAAGGCGAGAGTATGATTCACAGCAGCTGAGAATCTGGCCAACAGTGTCAGCAGCACGACAATAACGTAATGTTTTCATTATGCATTGTTTTTTTCCAAATTCTTAAAAAATTATCTAGGAATTACTCACACATCCCGTAATAGTTACCAGTCTTGGGTGTTTAGGCAAAGGTTTCTTGAGACAGGGATGGGATTGCAAAAGCTTTAGCTATCACCTCTCCTGCTCTGTGCACTTCTCCTATCACTTCTGGTCTGCTCCTCCTCTGTATACACAGTCCAGTAACCTCTTCCTGACAATCTCCAGATCCACAAAATTGCTCAGTTGGAATTTTGCAGTAAATAGAAAATTGCTTTGCTCCTTTCTCTCAGGACAGCACAGAAAATGAATCCAAATGAAAAAGCAAGTAGTGTGTATCTGGTAGACATAAACAGCGCAAGAAAGGCAATTCTGCTTTCCAGCCCCACTGCAGAGCAAATGACCTTGGAAATAATAAAAAGCCTGGGGCCCGAGCATGCTGCAAAGCAACACAAGCCTTTACTTGGGGAAAGGCTGGAAAGTAAAACCTGGGGGAATGGTTATGTTGGTGTGCAAGTCTCCACTAGGTGAAATGTCTGTGCTTGGGTCGGCAGCTCACAGCAGGAAGAGGACAGAGCTCATTAGTCCTTTAACCCTCACCGAGTGATGCTTTGCCCAAACCATGTCTTTCACCTCCGCCAGCTGCTCATAGTCTGGCATCCTCAGCTTGGAATGCCTTTCTCTGGTTGGGGTGGTGGGATGAAGCCTCGTGGCCAGTCGTGCACAGCCGTCCCCTCCCCAAATTCAGCCACCCCTACAAGCACTTGCAAATAATGAAAGCCTGATGAGGGGATCGGGGTAACTTATGGCTGTGGGAGGAAGGATGGGATAAATTTATAATTCTAATTATGCATCAAACCACTGCACCAAAACATGGCCAAATAGGAAGCATCTGTTGGGCTTCCAGCTCAGCTGACGGCATCACCCACATTCCCTCGTGGCACTCAGCATCAAGAGCTCCATGAACGCCCAGCACTCCTCCATGGAGAGGTCAGGGGAGGACTGAGAGACAGAATGAGAGGTTGGATCTGGGTGTGGTTTATGTCAGAGGAAAAACCTGCTTTTACTGCTTGAGCTGCCAAGGGGATGGTACCGCTCAGAGCACTCCCCCAGCATGGCTCTGGTTGTACCAAATTCAGCAGCACTGCCAACACCAATACCAGCCCTCACCAGGTCATTGTGTGCTGTAAGAGGTGTGCTTTTTGATTCCTGCGTTTCTTCGGAAAGAAAGAAGGAAATAAATAAATACATATTTTTTAAAAAAGTCCACGGAGGCAGACAGCAGAAAATATGTGTTTAAAAAATATATGTTCTTGGATAAGAGCAAAAGGGCAACATCTGCAGCTCTGATTGGCATGGTTCCCTTGGTGCCAAGGAAGCTGTGTCTGCCAGCACTGGAGCAGATCAACAGCTCTGCAGTGAGAGCTTGGGGGTCCCAAGACAGCCTCATCCCCCTGCAACTGCCCCAGCACTGCTTTGCCCATCCATTTATGCAGTGCAGGGGACTGAAAACGATTTGTAATTTCAAGAAAGGCCGTTGAACTGAAATAATCCCAATATTTGCTCTGTTACCACTGCTTCTTTAGCCCTGACTTCTCCCAAGCAGAGCAGGGCGTTGGATCCGGAGAAGAGAAGTGAAATGGAGTCTTGGCTGCTGGGACAGCTGAGTGAGAGCAGCTTGCCTGGCTG
Source organism: Pitta sordida (assembly GCA_013390025.1). Lineage (NCBI taxonomy): Eukaryota > Metazoa > Chordata > Aves > Passeriformes > Pittidae > Pitta > Pitta sordida. The sequence goes on along the minus strand of WEKX01025675.1, from coordinate 178,966 downwards.
TGAGCAAACAACAGGCTTAGGTTTCAGCGGCGATGGAAGGGGCAAAGCAGTTACCCGTGAGGTCTGGACAGCTGAGAAATGCTCCCGTGACCTACGAGCGTATCTCCCGGAGTGGTGTCTCCCTAAATCTCAGAGCTTGTTAACTCACTTGCATTTTTATTTTGTAGCAAACTATTTAATCTGAGTTTCAGAGGTGCACCCTGCCCCCGCAGAAAGCAGTGAAACGACGAGGGGGGGAAAGGGAGAAGTAAATCCCACCTGTTTCCTGTTTTTATTTCCCCCACCCCCACCTTTCTGTACTTTTTTAGTATTCCCTGGTTATTTGGGAGCTCCTGCAACTTGTCCAGAAATACCTCTGTTAGTTCAGTGGCATTTTGGAGTCCAGGGATTCAGGACGGCTTAGAAATTCCTAATGCAACTTTCAACTGATTAAATGTGGGTGAAGGTAGCTCATTGCTTTTTCAATTAGCATTTCTGCTGTCCTTTGTGGGTCCCTTCCCCTCTGTGTTGTCCCCCTCAAGTCCAGGGGTTGTCATGCCCAACTTATCTTCTGCCCGGTGTTTATGGACATTTGGTTCACACATGTGATGGTACCAGGCATTTGGTTCTTCACACAAATCCTGTGAGCAGCTCCTGCAGACTTCTGTGTCTCCTCCAGGAGTACTGGGGGCAAAATTCCACTATTTCCAGGGAAATTCCTGGATGTAAGACTGGTCTGAAGACATCCGTTGGGAGATATAAGTCTCATCTGATTTTTCCCAGGGTAGCTGGTATGGTGCCTTACTGCCCATCAAGGGACCAGCGCTCAATTTGTGTGAGAAATTTCCTAAGCTCTGCACGTCTCAGTAAGAAGCAGCCAAATTTCCCCGCTAGAAAGATTCCCTGAGAAAACAGTCAGGATGGAAAACCACCCCGTGAAAGCACGTATCACCTTCCCTACACAAGTCAGCTCTACCTCTGCTGCCAGGGTTAGCAACGCAGCCAGAAAATTGTTTGTGAGATGCTGCCCTGCTACCTAGAAACCCGTATACATCTCCGATATGATCTGTACCTCTCGCCTTACAATACACCAATATATTTTAACTACAACCCGAAATGTTGCAAAAGAGCCTTTTGAGTAAGTCTCTTTGGTGCAATACAGATACGTCAGGGCTGATTGTTATTGTACATGTCAGGGCTGTTGAAGTGCGGGATAAAGAAGGCCATTGTGCTCCCACGGAGGGGACAGCTCGGATGATTAATGACTGCTCCCTCAATTCTCCGAAGAAGAGATGGAAGTCGGATAAGGCCTCTGCTGGCGGTAGGGGTAGAGCACCAGAAGACATACCCAGAGCAAAAAAACCGAAGGGGCTCCGCATGGAGGGGCAGGATCAATCGGCAGCAGCCTGCCAGAGTGCTCGGTGGCAAGGAGCGGGAGCAGGGAGGTGCTGCCTAACATTGGGGCTTGTGTTTGCTCCTCTCACCTCCTTTCCTAATCCAGGCTTTTTTCTCGCCGCTTTTCTGCCTTGGAAAGTAGCTCTTGGGAAGGCAGATGGTTGCCCATTGAGTAAGGCAAATGGCAAAAATCAGGGAAATTGCAAATTGATCCTTGCCGAACACACACGGTGACTTTTGTTACCCACTTTTTGAGCCTCGGCACAAATACCTCCCGGTCTAATTCTAAGGCGTGCCAAAGTAAATTACATTTAGTTTGCCTTAAATAAACAATGACTCTTCCAGGAAAGGTTTGTCTCTTCTGGGCACTTGCATCATTTATCATTGCTCCACTGTTTTGAGTTGGCTGCCCTTTTAGGGTGAGATGTCTCTTGGTTTTAGTGTGTGCACAACCATAGAGAGGACAAGGTCTTACCCCAAGAAAAATGTACTGAGAAGATGTCATTAAAGCTAATGAGAGTCCAGGCAGCTGCAGCTCATTAGAGAGTGCCTGGGGCCAATTGTAACTGAGACCTTTAAATATACATCATAGTCAAATAAACAACATCATATTCGATCTGCAAAGTCTCTATCAGTTCCTGCCCTGTCCTTATCGCTCAGCCTTACGTTTTGCTGAGAAAATGTTCCCTGTTCAGTAACAAACCCAGAAGCAAATGAGACCATCACACTTAGGAACGATGACCTGAAAATTTGATGTAGAAGAGGGGGGTCTCTTCTTCTGAAAGCTGAATTTGAAATTAATAGATTGCAAGGGTAGGAGACACTCAAGGCTCAAGCTCTTCACCCTGCCCATAGGACAACATGGAAGACAGGTCGAAGGAGCTGCGAAGATGCTGAAGACCAACACGTTTTAAACAGTGAGTGAGCAATTAGTTTTTCTCAAGTTCCTTTCTTTGGCTTCAGGACATGACTTTACCGTAAAAGAAAATGAGAGGTTTCTGACACTACTTTACATTTGTTGTCATTACGAAGCATTTAGTGAGGAATTATAGATTTACAAGTGTGGGGATTTCCTTCTCAATCAGCAGAGCTCCCAGAGGGGCTTCCTATCACCCCCCTTCCCCACGCAGGCAGGAGCCCCTGTGCTGCACCGTGAGCAGGCTGTGGGCTTCCTCCTGTCCTCACCCCACGTGTGATTATTAAGTTCTTATCGCAATAAGGAGTCACTGACACTGGGCTGCTTTCCAGGGAATGCTGCTCCCTTAATAGACCATTATACCTCAGTAATAAGGGCTAAACTCTTCTGGGGGCATTTAGTCATAAATTAAGTAAAATAACACCACCGATCCTGTCTTTCTCCCAGTCGCTAAGGGGGGGTGATGCTGTTCATGGATCCCCTCCAGTGCTGGCTTCTGGGGCTGGTGCACAGTGATCACAGCACTGCCAGAGGGGGGAAATGTCTCCTCACGCTGTCAGGGACATGTCTGTGTGCCCATAAACAATGCAGATAATAAAACAAGCTGAGGACAGGTTGTGACTGGGTTTATTGACTGCCAGACTAAGACCTGGCTCCCAGCTGAGGTCTGTAGCCTCACTTAGGGCATCTCCAGTTCCTGTCATGCTGAGGCCTTGGAACAGGGTGGCTCTTACCATGGGTATCTGCCTGCCTTAGGGCACAGTGTCACAGGTAGATTAATCCATGTGATGGAGCCAAGAAAGCAGCACAGACACTCACCTTGGCAGGAACTGCTGTGTTTGGGCAGCTGAATCCCATCCCCTCCAGCTACACCACAGAGTAGGTGCTGGCCTGCGTGGATCAGACTCAGAGACCTGGGCGTTTTCTGGCTGTTGGCCACAGCTTGGCCAGAGAGGCTGCTGAAGCTGAGCAGCATGAACCATGTCATCTCCAAGATACCAAACTCTCACAGTGTACCAGATAGGGCCATGTCTACCTTGTCCCTGCCCCGCCCCACCTAGAGTCATGTTTAGCAGAGCTACCCAGCCCAAAGCTATGTTAACAGTTCTCCACTCCCTGACACCATTGTTTCATTGCTGTGGACATGGTCACACCATCCCATAGTGACTTGTAAGACCTGAGCTCAGGGTTGTCACTGCCTGGCTGAGGCTGCCATACACTCTACACTAGTGGGAATAAAACCGTGGGCCATGGATCATCTCTGCCCCACAGAGAGCAACCTTTCACTTTGGGGCTTGCAAAGTGATCTCCTACCATGACTTGCAAGGTAATCTCATAGCATGGAGGCTTGTGAGGTGTCCTTCCACCATAGGAGCTTGCAAGGAGGACTGTGAGATCTCACCTTCATCCTCTTGACGATGCTGAAATGCAGGGTGGATTAGTAAGTGAAGGGCATGGATGGCAGTTCAAGGAGGGAGCCCCTCTGGCACCAGCAGCTACCAGGGAAGGAGCATCATGGGCTGGAGCTGGGGCAGAGCAGCCGTATGTTGTCCAGAAAAAGGAGCAGTTTCCTGCTTCCTGTTCCCCCTGGATATGATTTGCACTGGAGTTCTCTGATTCCATAGGGACCTTGACCAGATGCAGACCCTCCTGCATGCAGTCTCATGTATTGCAAGAGGCTTCAGCAGAGCCAGGGAGCCAGGGCAGGACCACATCTTGGTGTCCTAGCCTGGGGCAACACTGCCAGCACTCTTGTAGCTGTGCAAAATGAGACAGGCACATCTCTGTCTCCCAGGAGTGGGGACACTGAGAGCTCTCCTGCTGGTGTCCTGTTGTGTCTCCAGCCCTCATTAGAGGCAGGTACAGCTGTGCTGGCCTGGGAAAGCCCTGCAGACACATGGCTGCTTTGAAATGGAAGTTGCAGCATTTCGGCTTCACTCGGCTTTAAAGCTAATTTGGTGACAGCCGTGAAAACCTTCCACAGAGACACCCCCTTTCCCACCCCAACCTCCCCCAGCTCTGCACCAGGTATATTGATTTAATTTGCACCTGTGCATTTCTTGGCACAGGCCGACCTGCAGCAAGCCAGGAGTAAATTCAGTTAGGAGACTTCTGGCACAAAGCTGCCCCAGCTGAGCTAAGCCAGTGTGAAACAACTGGAGTTCAGCAGGTTCGGCCTTGTGTGCAGCCCAGGGCTGGGCTGTAGCTTCAACCCTGTCCTGAGATGGCAGGAGAGAACAGAGGGTGTTCGGGGTGTTCTGCTGTGGGTAATTCATGTCACTTTAGAACAGCTTTTTGCTGATACTCACAGATCAAGGAGAAAGCTCCAGATTTTGCCTGGCTCCCCCCTACTTTCCCTGCTTTACCAGCACTCTGCTGTCACCTGGGGGTTCCCCCTTCTCCACTCCCCAGGCCGTAAAGCAGCCTGGAGAGTTTGTGCCCTGGGAGCCATCCTGCTGCCAGCCTCCACTTGGGCGATGGGGACCCCAGAGCAGGATGCTGATGCTCATACTTGAGGTTTCGTGCTCAGTTCCTTCTAATCTAAATTTTCAATTGCTCATAACTTATGTCATTTGGGCTGGAATTTTCCATACGTGAGCTCCCCTACAAAGGTGGCTCTTTCCTTTTCCTTTTATTTTTTTTTTTTAAACCAAAGAAAAACATTCAGCCAAATGGTCTGGCCATGTCCATTTTCCTTTTTTTAATTTTTTTTTAGTAAACACAGACTTTTCTCATTATATATTAAAATTATAGTTATAGAGTCACCTTTCCTGCTGCAGTGTCAGTGGGGAGCAGACCTCTGGCCGACCGCCGGGGAGTTGGCGTGCGGAGGAGGAGGATGCTGTCCAACCCAGCTCAGTTTTCCCCATCTCACCCAAACACTGACCCTCCCTAGAGCCCTTTGGTGCCCCGGAAAACCGGAATTAAATCCATCTGAGGGAGCCACTTTGCCCAAGTGCAGAGCAATGTGTGTTCCTACTTCAGTATTTGTTTTCCTCCAGCAAGCTGGAGGTAGACTGGGTGGGGGTCAGGCTGCTTTCAGTGAGATTTTCCGAAGGCACTGATTTCCAAGCAGGGCTGGGAAATACACATTTGCAGGTATTTTTGGCGTACTTATGCTGTTGCTCCTTGCCATCTCCCTGCTGTGGGATGGTCCCAGTGAGGGCAGCAAACACCTCCACTTGCTCAGGATGGCCAGCAGTGAGGACAGGCAACACACACATCCGAGGCCGTGGCAGACAGTTCTGCAAGCTCTTCCCTCCCTTCTGGTAGCAAAGGGGTTAAAGCCGAGGGGGTGAATCCCAGGGGGCTGTTGGGGGGTCACGGCTGTGCCGAACTGGGCGGAAGCAGCTCCCCCCTCTCTGCTGCTGCTCGCCATGATGTCACCTCCACACTCTCCCCAAGGAAGTGTTACAGGAGCCCCTGAGCTGGTGGGGCGGTGGGGCCAGCCCATGCAGGTGGGCAGCACCTGGCGGGGAGTGCCCATGGCTGGGGCTGGCAGAGGACCTGAGCCCACAGCACAATCCCTCCAGGGCTACCGGCCACCTCCCGGCTGCTGAAATGCCTTGGAGAAGCCAGGGGTGAGACGAGTCACTCTGTTTGCCATCTACCCTCTGACACTTGGTGGGAAGGAATCTGGAGAAGGTGAGGGCTGGGGAAAATCCCACGACATTTTCCAGGGATGAATGGGCTATCTGACAGTGGAAGGATCACACAGGCCAAGGCCCAGGTGGAGCAAACATTATTTATTGGTTCTCTTTTGGGGCAAGGATGATCACAGAATATCCCTGCTGTGACTCCACCATCCACATCTCATCCTCCCCATGGATGCAGCTCCAGCTTGCACCTCGATGCACAATAATCTCTTCCTGCAGCCCTTCTCCTCTACAGAGAAGAAAGGCGCGCAAAAGAGGTTCCTATGTTTCTCCAATTAATGTAATTAAGAGAATTAAACTTTTGGAGAGAGTGAGTTTTTCGTTTTCTTTTTATTTGATTAGGGAAATTCCCACTGTGTGCTCTGTGCAAATGAAACCCAGGCTCCTTTCCGTTGTTCGGCAGCCCCGGGAGGACACGTTACCTTTCAATCTCGCACACTAATGTGTTTAGAGTTAAAATCCCCCCAGCCCCAGGCGAGCAAAGGAAGGATCCCAGAGCCTTGATTAAAGCATTGCTTCCTGAGCAAGGATGTGCACATGGAGCTGATGGGCTCATGGTATGTCCTGCTCAGCTAACCAAGCTTCCTCATGAATACTGTGAGATGCCACCACACCCTGGCACTCCCAGCGTTCTGGTGGTTGGTCCAGAGGGGTATAACAAAAGCCAGGGAAAGCAAGGAAGCGCTGAGACTTGGTGGCTGGTCCTCATGCTTGACTAGAGGTCTGTCCTGTCCAGCTTGCCCATGTGAACTCCAGTGCCATGGCCCCATCATAAGGTTTATCACATAGTACTGAAAAGTAATTATTTTTGTCAGCCTGAATATTAAAAACTCTTCTCTACAAGACTGGGTTTAGCTATCAAGGTTACTGGAAAATAAAACATGAGGAAAAGTCTTTGTATAATCATACCATGAGGCCTCGGGTGCTTACACTATCCCACAAGCACTCCAAAATTACAAGCCAGCTCCCCAAAATGAGATAGGCTTAAAAATCAATAAGAATAAAAAAACACATTATGGCTTTTAATTTTTCTTCGGCTTTCTGAGCATTTTGGGCACACAGGGGACGTGTTAGACATTAATGAAAGCTGCTATTCTCATCTAAACACAATTTCAGGTGGTCGTAACTTTGAAAACCACAGGAGACATCACTGGGTCTGTGTGGGTACAGACCTGGACAGGGAAGAGAAAACAAAAGATTGGGGCAAAATGGCTCCTTTAGCCCCACTGGGGTTTCCCACACTTCCTTGCAGCAGGAATTGTGTCTACAAAGAGCCAAACCTGCTCATTTTTAGTTTTTTTTCCCCCCAGTAAAAATCTGCTGACCCGAAGTCTGGCTTTCTGGTTCCTCCCATTTGGCATAATAAATTGGACATAGGGCTCCAGGAGCGCCGTCTGGGGTGGGAGGAAACCACAGGACGGCTCAGGAGGCAGCGCAGGGCCTTCGTGGCTGTGCTGACATGAGTACAGGTGGCCCAAGAGTGGGCTGGAGGTGAGGCTTGAGTTTCCCGGTGTTTGGCTCCTCTCCAGGAAAAACTTTAAAGATCCGCCACGAAAGATGAACGGGGTTATCTGGATTTAGCAGGAGGCGTTAGCTTTCTTTTCGCCTCCAGTGAAGGAGTGGGAATGGTTCCCTGTGGTCGGGAGGAGAACTTGAAGCTTTAAAGCCCATCAGGTTTCTGGGCTTGCAATGAGCTCTTCTGATTGTATCATTTTTTTGATTAGGTGAAATATTTTTCTCTGTTAATCCTTAATTCCTCCAGCTTTCCCAGGGGTCATCCAGAGGAGGAGAGAAGCTGGAGTGGGCAGGAGGGAAAGGCTAGGCAATGCCATGCTGGGATAATGGCATAGGATAGGATTTGTGGATGCTCTTCCACGTCCCCTTTGGCTCTATCTCTATAAATAACCATAAAGGTTATTTATAAGGTGACTTGCTGGTGATGATCCCACGGCTACCCTGGGCACATGATTTCAGAGCGGCAAAGCACCCTCAGGGAGCCCACAGGGCCCAGCTACCCATCACAACGGCACTGACAAACCTCTGCTCTCAGAGGATAACAAGTGTTTCTGGTTCCAGCGGTGATGCAAAGAAATGCCACAAACTGCTGGTTACAGGCTTTTGCCGTCGCTGCTTGGAGCATCTGTGGAAGGGAAAACCTCCCAGAGTAACATCCACAGCCTCTTAAGTAAATAGTCTTTAATGTTGCACTAAAGGGTTGTAGTCTCAATATGTAAAATCTGTTTTGCTTTTTTAATTCTTGGATCATGCTGTGGAAAGTCCTCCAGAATTTGCCTGTTGGCTTTTTTCCCCCCAGCTTTTGGTCTCAGAAGGGCCGTGGCCAGGAACACACTCCCACAGAGTCACTGTAACCCGGGCCAGCCGGAGATGGTGGGAGATGCCCTGAAGATGGCAGCAGGGCCATGGGCACCACGCAGCCAGGGCTGTGACAATGCAGGGACGGCCGGTGGGTGCCACAGCACTCTACTAAGTGTTGTCTGAAGCAAATATTTTTCTTTAAAAAAAACCCACAAACGAAAAAAAAGGGTGGGGAGTGGAGAGCTGTTTTGTAACAGATGTCAGAATGTTACCCAACGGTGGAACTTCCTGCCACATCAGGATGGAGCAAATCACACCCATTCACTGCAACCTGCCAGGATGCTAAAAGCCTTGTCAGCCCCTCACATCTGGGTCTTCCCCAATGAGCAGCAGCTGAGCCTTTTTAAAGATGGATGAAGGGTGGGATAGATTTCCCCAATGGCTTTGACTGCCAGCAGCTTCTTGCACAGAAAGTTATTTTGTGGTTTTATCATTTCCTTGTGCTTGTAGCCCTCAGCAAGGTGGGCTTATCGCCTTGGCAAGGTGGCTGTTCAACTGAGGGCACAAAGGCAAGTGTGAGCTGGGGCTGGTACCCACTTGGCTCCTGATGGGGCTGTGTGTGCTGTGATGCCCTGATTGGCTCTGCTGGGTGCAATTTGTAATTAAAAGGAAAAGCGATCCTTCCCCAGAGATCTCCTGACCCTAAATAAGGGAGGTTGAAGTACCGTCAGTAAATGACAGACTATGGCTGGGAGAGGCATCAAACACCTATGGGGGGAGCACCTGGAGGAGGAGAAGATTAGGGAGCTGCATTGTGCACGTTTTTGTTTAGACTAGGAGTGCTGCAGCTGAACTTGTCTCCTGTTAAAGGTTGGTGTGGCTTGGAAAAGGCCAGCCCTGTTGTGGATGGAGATGTAGAATGGGGACCAGAAGCCCTGGAGGAGGAGGAGAGGAAGGGAGCTGTGGCAGGACTGATGGAGCCAGACAGGAGGAGAGTGGCAGCACCCACAGGGCAAGTATCCAGGCTCAGCCATGGGGGTGCAGTGGGACAGAGAGGGTTAACCCACCATAGTGGAAAAGTGGGTGTGGGGAGGTAGCAATGAAGGCAAGGAACATGGTGGATCTGAGCAAAGACACCAGGTAGCAGGATTGAAGTTATTGTCCTCGGGTGATTTGACCTCTATCTCCACCTTGGAGCTGAGGAACCTTCCCTGTGGCCGCCAACACGCAGGTCTTGTGCAGACAAACAGCCCTGACTCTCACAGGCAGAGAGCAAAAGCCTGGCCCTGGAGATGGGGTCCCACCTCTATGTGGAATCATTGGCCAGGAGATAAGAAGCACCTGGGCACACAAACCTCAAGGTAAGGTCCCTGGCTGGTGTTAGTGGCCTGGAGCTGCACAGTGGAGTGAAGGTTGTATACAGGCATGTAGGGGAAGGGAATGGGTCCTAGGACCTAAACATCTCAACAACATTTCTCAGAGGACAGTAGCTGTACAAAGAGAGCTTTGTTTGCCAGCAGACAGGACAGAGCCTGCAGACAGACGGGGGAGGAGGAGGCTGAGATCATGTAAACTCTGCAAAGGTAAGAGATGTTGGACCAAGACATGAAGCACGCGCCGGCAGGCAGCCAGTGACAGCTCCGTATGTCAATACACAGGCGCAAGGGCCTTCAAAGGAGAAGGTAGTGAAGCAGCACGCCTGGAGAGGCAGGAAGTGGACTTCTAGCAGTGTTGCTGTGTGGTGGAAGAGCATGGGCATGGGATGTGGGAATACATGTCTGCAAGTGCACACAGAGCTCTGATGCTGCCATACCAAGCATCAGTATGTTTGTGCAGTTGTGCCTGTGGTTCAGCTCCAGCCTGGGACATGTCATATCTTTCCTAACTTGGCTACAGAGGAGAGGCTTGTGAGTTGCCACTGTGCCAATGAGGCACATTAGCCACATGCTTTGTATCAGCTACCCAAATGAGTGTAGAGGGGTCTATGGTCCCCTCCACGGAGATGGGGCTCAGCTAGCCAGCAGTGCACGTGTCTGTCCTGCCAGTATCACCCATGGCCTTCCAAGCTACTGGTATAGTCCAGGCAGCCCCATGGTCTTGCTCAGACAAGATCTTTCTGTGTGGGTACAGCTAAGGTGTCATCCTTGGTGACTGCCCACAGTGTCAGCATCCCTGGGGACCCTGTGAGTCAGCACTCGGTCCCCTCTGCCTGGACCCCTGCCAGCCCCTGAGCAATGATTTCCAGTGCATGTGGCCAGGCTGTATGTCAGGAGGATTAATGATAGAGGCTTCTCAGGTCTTTGAGATCTGGGTCTAATTTAAAAACAAAACAAAATGTAGAAATTTAGGAGCAGGGGAGTTGCTGTCCTGGGGCAAGCCTGGGATGCAGCTCCTCGCGTATCCAATCTTGTAGTAACATGTGCCAGGACCTTCAGAGAAGGTACAAGCAAACACCTGGTGCACAGGAAAAACCCAGCCTCCCAGGGGTGCTTTCTTCTTTGTCTTTTGCTATTAGTCATTAGCTTATGCTCCGAAGCACATGGCCTTATCTTCCCTCCAGGCATCTTCCTTTTATCTACCTTGACTCATGAAGCTACAGAATCTTCTATTAGCTGCGTAAATGTCAGATCTTCTTTAAAATCTTACAAAACTCTCTGCCTTGTTGTATCTTACAGCGATGAGTTCCACACATTAATCGTGTGCTGGTCTAAAAATGAGTTTCTTATCAGTTTTTAGCTTTGGGTCTTTGGATTTAGTCATCTGTCCCAGTAGAGCTTTCCCTGTTGCAGAAGGGATGGACACTTGTTTATGTGGAGTAAGCTGGATGCCAACGTGAGCTCCAGTTTTGCCTGACTTTTTCTGGGAAAGGTCTTAAAGCTGGTGACTGGAAGAGTCTGACAGCAAACCTCCTTCTGCAAAAAGTCTTCAGCTACTTTCTTGCTGAAAAGAGGGGCTGGCGGTAGAGCAGCTCTGCATGCCAGAGGGATGGGAAGTTCAGGCTGAAGATGTCTCCCAAGGCAAAGGCTTGGGGTTGTGCCAGGTTGTGGGAGGTAGAGGTTTGGGAAAGGGCTCCGGGGCTTAGCCAAGGACCAAAGGAAATGTGGAACAGGGGAACGTTTGTCTTGATTTAATTTGACACTTAAACCGAAAGGGTGTGATTTGTAGCTGCGTGCATTTAAAAAGCTCCTTGAGATAGGGAAGTGGAGGCAATAGCAGGTTTGGGTGCCAGATCAGATAAGACCCTGTGGGTAATGCCTCTACCTTACTCATTTTTATTCAGCTTTATCTCTAGGCTCCTAAAACCCCCAATGGCTTGAAATTCTCTACTCCTGACTCTATTTCCAATATCTCCTTTACAGCGAGGCACCTGAACCTGATGTGACCTGCAATGTTGTATGTATTGTCTTAGCCTGGCACACTGCTCCCTGGCCCTGCATTCATGCACCCAAGGGCAGTTTGGTGTCCTGGTCTCTGCTGAATGCCAAGATGTGCATTATGATGGCATTGAGCAGCTTGGACTGAGAGACTGGATGGGGTAGAGCCCCAGAGCAGTTGGAACAAAGTCCTGGAAGCCCCTGTTGTGTGTAAAAGCCTTTTTACTGTGTGATAGATGGGACTGCTCCTTGCAGAAGGTCAAGGGAAGAGGGTTGGAAGGACCACTAAAGGTTTTTGCTCATCAGGCTCCATTGCTTGTGTGGCAGAAAGCAGAGCAGTTGCCTCACTGATCTGCAGGGGAGCATTGCAGGGAAGGAGGGAGGCAGGCACAGCCCAGGCATGTGGAGACATCACCAAGGAATGTGCCCACACCCTCCACAGGGCACATCATGGGGTGCTGGCACAAGAGCCCTATATGGAGCCATTCCAGCAGCCAGGTCCCAGGATGAGCCTTCTGCAGGTACCAGAGTAGCTGGTGGAGCACACAGGCTCAGGAAAGCACTGGTCAGGATGAATGTGTTTGGCACCAACCCTAATCCTTTCCTGCCAATACGCTGATTGGAATTGAATTTCCAATATGAACAGTTGTGGGACTCTATCTGCAAGCTGGCAGGGAGAGCTATAGATTTTTATCATGTTTCACAGCTATTTCATTCATTAAAAAAAAATAATAGGAGTGTCTGCTGAAAACACTTCAGCAGTTGTGGTGTTGGGTAGGGTGAGATGGGTCTGGATGTGACCATGGGATGGTGAGGAGGGGGCACCCTGTCCCCTCCCCTGAGGGGAGCAGTAACTGCCAGGGCTACAGCCCCGTACCAAGGGAGGACCAGCTCACCCCCTCCCCGGGTTTGTGGGAGGCTTCTCAGCCCCTCTGGGGTGGAGGTGGTAGTCCTGATGGGTTTGCAGCTGAGAGCATTGCAGCCAAAAGGAGATTCTCCTCCTTGAAGTTTCAGCCCGTTGTTTCTCACTCAGCACACAGGAACCCCTTCCTTTTTTCAGCATCCCACCACCCAAGGGGCCTGAGTGTCTGTCTCCCACCTCCCTCTCTGGGGGATGGCCTACCCCAGATGGGCAACCACTCCAAGACTTTCCAGACCTCTGGCAGGTCTTGCTGATGTAGGTCATGTTGTTTTTACTATTAATCTCCTGCCTCCATTACACGATGGCACCAAAAATGGGGCATATTCACAGGCAGGGCTCTGGCAGGGCTGGGTACTGGAAGTGAGATCTTCTTTTTGTATCTCCCAACAATACTCATCTTTCAATCTTTTTTTTGTTGCAGTACAACACTCCTGCCTTGGTGTTCAGCCTGCAGTCCATTATGTCCCCTAGCTCTTTTCTGCAGAGTAGCTGCCTTGCCAGCTTCTCCCCGTATTTATTTAGGCTTCCTCTCCCCTGCCCTGTATTTGCTCTGTTGATTCTTGAACCTGTCTTGGTGAACACCCTCCTGTTTTTCCTGGCTCTGTCTCTGATTTATGGAGGTCGTTTTCAGCTCTAATCCTGCCTCGCTGAGTTGCCCAAGTATTCCTGACTCTGGCAGGAGGCACAAGCTCTCCAGCAGGTGACAGGAGGTGGTCTTTGGCCATGCACAGAGTCAGTTCCTCTTCCTCTGATCCTTTTCACCCTCATATCTTTAACAAGACTGGTCCGCGTGGACCAAATACCCAGGGAATGCTCTTGCTTGAAGATTTAAACAAAAGCAAAAAAAAAAAAAAAAAAAAAAAAAAAAAAAAAAAGGCAACATGCCCAGGGGAAAGCAAACATCCCAGAGATGGTGGGAAAGGGGCACAGCACGACTCTGCCCTGGGAGTCCCTCCCCTCTGCCCCTGTTGTTATTGCTGCTCCCTTTTTTGACCTGAGCAGTTTGCAAATATTTTCAGTCCTGCAGGTTGTTTCCATTAAGAGGGAAAAAATCAATGAGGCAGCCAAGAGTCTGTGGCTGAGCCTGCTCTCTGCTAAAAATGGACCAAATGCCTCTTTCCTGAGTGCAAGGGGGTGGATTTGCTTTTTCCCAGCTCTGACCCTACCGCTTCCCAAAAGCTGCTCTGTGTTCCGGGCCTCCCTGCCTTAAAGCTGCTCTGGCTTCTCCTCCCTCGCCCTGGGCTCAGCCCCGGCACTCATCCTGGGCTGGGCTCAGCAATTCCTGCTAACAGGAAAAGCATTCCTGTTATTTCATCAAGTCGCTTGATAATTTGCCAGAAATGCCTATTGATTTCTTGCACGCTTCTGTGCAGATAGAGGTAAATAAGAGCCATTTGTCATTGCATTATGTATCGGTAATTAAAAATTACTAGGTAACTTCAACCAAAAATTGAATAATTTGAAGTAAAATTAAATAATTCTAGGTAATCAGTACCAAATGAGGCCTTTATTTTACTTATCAGTGACTAAAAATTACCAGGCATTTTTCCTTGTTTGGATGCTCTCCCTCGCCCTCCGTGGCAGTCGAGCCTTTCTAATTTGTTTTAATTGTTAATTTTAATGAGTAGTGTTTTTCTGATAACATTCCAGTATGTTTTGTTGTTTTTAGAGACGGATTTTATTACATTGCACAAAGCCTGAAGCACCTCAATGCGGGAGCAATTTGGAAGCTAAATTATTATTATTTATTTAAATCAAACCCTCCAGCCTCTTTAACTGTTTGGCTGATTCTGTAATTGTTATAGCAATGCGATGGAAACGCTCACAAGGCTGGCAAGGAAGCATTCGGGTACTCTTCTGAGCTCTGTGACCTCCAGCATGGTATGTCCCCAACCACAGCTTCTGCTTCCTGGGAAAGCTTTTTGGACGCAGAGATGCACTCTTATCCCACATTTGCACAGCACTTCCCATCAGCGTCCCTCACAGTGGCTCAGAGGCATCTGGTGGTGGACAGAAGTAGGAATCTTCCACTGAGGGGTCTTGTCCCATCCACAGATGAAGCAAGGTTAAGGGCAGGCAATGAGACACAATTTCAGCTCGATTTTTAACTGATTGTGGGAGCAGAGTGGGATGAGGCTGGTGCTGAATTCCTTTTGGAAAGGGAGCTGCTGCTTGGATTTGACGCCACTGCAGTCCTTAGGTTAAGGATATCTTTGCTCCTTGAAGTGCTCGTGCAGTCCAATTCCTGCCTTGGCTTGGGAGGCTGTGTGGGTGCACCATCCCCCCGAACCCCCTAAGATACTCCATGGCTGAGAGGCAGCCAGGACTTGTCAGGTGAAAAAGCTTCACATGGCTCAGGGTGAGTTGTTACCCCAGGGTGCTCTGACCCTCCTTCACACCCGTCCTCCTCCAGCTGCCTTCCGAGGGACCCCCAGCCCCTGTATTCATAAACTGGCAGTGGAAAGTAGAGTGGGACTGAGCCAGCGCTGTTGCATTCCTTTTGCCCTCAGATCTTGAGGCTGATTAGCCTGATCTCCCCGTGAGCCTCCCTTCCCTGTAGGGGAGCCCTGGACCTCCGTGTTGCCTCCGGTCTGCCCAGCAAGGATTTGTCACCTCCCTGCTCCGTGGCACAACGTGTTTGTGCATTCAGCCAAGAAGGATGCTGGCTTTCTTTGCTGCTGCTGGGCTGCATTACAGTCCCCTGTCTATGGCAATTTGCAACGCGCCATCGCCCCAGGGGCACAGCAGGGTCTTCTGTTCGCCAGTTGTTCTCTGTGAGCACACAGATGCCTTTCACCCACGGGCTAAAGCTCAGGGAATCCCTGTAGGTGTCTCACTTAACATGTGCTTGTCCTGAAGGTGTTGGTGGGACTGAGGTCTGGCTGTGGATGGCACAAGGCCAGGCTGGAGATCCTCTGCAAGGACATGGGGGTCCCTGCTCATGGGGGCTGCTGCAGCTGAGGAGCAGAGGAACCAGAGAAAGGGTAGACTTATTCCTGCAAGCTCTGCTCCTCTCCCATGTGCATGAGGTGCCCCATCTTCCACAATCTGAGCAATCTACTGCAATCTCCACACTGGCCTGGGCCTGGTGGGGAGACACCTGGATAAATCTGCTTCCAGGCTGTGGGGGGGGACGCAGGAACCCCCAGAGTCTCATGCCCACTTGCCCAGGCATGGCCCAGTCCCTGACTCGATGTACAGCCCCTGCCCTCTGCTGATGAGACACGGGAGTGCCAAATTCAGACCAAGCTGCCCCAAATCTGTGGGGTGCCCAGCAGAGCGGGGTACTTGGGGTCTGGACATGACTTTTTGTTGAGGTCTGCCTCAAGAGGCTGCTCCCCGCTTTGTACCTCTCACACCCAGGAATAGTTTTGTGGTACTTGGCATTCATTCCCCTACGCTTAATTTCATCCCATTTAGACCTAGTAAAAACTATTCCCTGCAAGCAATTTATTCAACAAATGTAGCTGGCACTTTCTGTTGCTGAGTTGTCCAGGAAGAGACCACAATTTTTAATGATTTTTTTCCATTCAGTGAATGCTCTTTATGACAGTATTTGAGCTCGGGGTTGTTCATGAATGGCAGTACAGTAAAAAAAAATATCCGGTGGCCTATCTGAGCTGCAGTTTGCTATTCATGCTGCAAGGCTGGGCACCTTATCGCACCCAGTATTGTTTCTCTCCCTTGAATAGGAGCTCTCATCTCCCTCAACTACCTCCACTCTTACCCAGAACAAAATTAATTTCGTCCTGCAACAAATCTGGCTGCTTGATTAAATGAATCTGTTGCCGGCCCTGAAAGATATCTCAGTGAGCAAAATTTCATTTCTGGTGGAACACCCACTGAGCCAGCCACAGATACAAGCGGGTGGTACCCAGAGGAGCTCAGGGCTGTATTTACACTGCTAACCTGCCTCTGGTCCCCTCACTTCAGCTTGTAATGCCCTGGGCACCTGAGGCTTCACATCAGGCTCCCCCCACCCCAATGCCTGCTCCTGGCTGATGTCTAGTCAAGCTTGGCAGATTGAGCTCTTTTAATTTTTTCTTAGAAATCAATCCCTCTAGCCCTTTTATCTGTTGTAGGAGAATATCACCCCCCACACACATTGATTTCTCTGCAATTTCTTGGTGTACTCTGAAGACCTGGGTGTGTTGATGAACTTGGGTTTGCAGGTGTGATCCTGCTGGCATTACATCCCCAACACTAACCCTCTGTTATCCACGCCTGGGATGAGAGCCTCCTCCTGTCACTATCCAACACACTCTCTCTGCCTTGTTTCCAGGCACGGAGACCCTTTTTGTTCTGTGTAATCATGACAAACATAGCGGAGTACTCACCGCTGCTTGTCTGGGGAGTGGTTTGCCAAAACTGTCCTATTCTGGAGCATTTTTATAGTAACTGTGTGATGAGGAAAAGATGGTGAGGGCTTACCGTTCTAATTAGGATCGTTTCTGTCTTGCAAGAGGGATTGGCGAGTAGTATTTATGGATACGAGTAGGTTCAGAAAAATTCCTAGCACCATCTGTTTGAGAGAGAACAGGAAGAATTTCAATATGCTTTAGACCTTGAAGAGTCATGTTTGTATAACAGGCTCATAAAATCAATTTCTAATAGTTACAGGTACCCCCTCAGGAATTTAAATAGTCTGTTAACAAAGTTATTCCATCTGCCAAGCAAATACATTAAATATGCACGCTCCATACTACATATATGGCTGCATGTGCCTTTCTCCTGCACAGTGTCCCCTTGGGTCCCGAGTGCTGGTTTCGCTCCTGGGTTACACTCAGTCTTTCCTAGTGGCATCTCACTCTATATTCTTGGTTTAATGGGATCTCACTCACCTGCCTTTGGCCTGTCAGATAAATCGCATTTATGGTCACCTTGCTCCCTGGGAGCTGTGTAGGGGTCACTCTCTCCTGGTCCCCTTCCTGTCTCCTGCTCAGCTGCCCATGGGCTGCTAGTGGGGAGAGAACTGGCCAGGAGTTAGAAGGGCTGTAGAATACAAGAGGATCTGAATGTGCAAATTGAGAACATGCAAAAGGCAGGATCAGTCCCTTCACACCCTGTTCGCAGACTTTTTAAGCTGATGTTGCATCCTGGACGATGGGCCAGCTGGGTTTTGCTCTGCTCCCAGTCTTCTCAATCCTCTGTGGCACCTCACTTGTCCATTACCCCTTTGGATCCAGCAGTGCTCTGATGGTGCCAGGATTCCAACAAATCCTGCCTTGTATGTTTGGGAACAGGCTGACGACACGGGGCACATGCAGGCAAACTGCAAATATGTCATCCTGCTAACTAAACAGTTTGCATTTAACACTGCCCGTGGAGCTGTGCAACACCTCGCCAATTCTGCAAAGGTTGTGTACTCAGTGTTATCGGGAGTGATTTATGGCAAGAGTTAGGTTGTGTGTCCAGAATATCGATGGAAGCGTTTGCTGCCTATTGTGTTTAATAGCTGTTGGGGTCCTTCTTTTTACTATTGTGTCATTTGCTGCCTGCCAGCCTGTGCAGGTCTGAGAGCGTGTCTCAGTCTGGGCAGAGTTATTGATTACAGCGTGTTTGGAGGTGCTGCTGGCTGGGTGCTGGCATTGGGTGCCTCTTTCAGATGGCTGCAGCAGGCACAGCACTCACTGGCTGCTGTCCTCAAGTCCCCTTGCCTGCCTGGTGCAGCAGCATCACAGGGAAAGTGCCCTGGAGGGAAGTGATCTGCCCTTACCTCCCCACCTTTACTGGGGAGCAGAGATGGAAGGTTAAAATCTGAGCAGTTTTAATGGATTTACCCTCTCCACACCACAGGCAGATGAGGCACAGAAATCCCATGGGATTCACCAGCAGTCAGGCAGGAGGTGTCCTGGAGAGAAGAGGCAAAACCCCACATGTCTGAGGCGTGGCAGCAGACTGGGATTTCCTTCTGATGATGATCTCTTTGTGCTAGGCGGTTTCTTCTTCTTTTTAATTTAAAAATCCACATTCCCACTTCCACATAGCTCGTTATCTCAGGGCGTGTGATGAGGTGTCCAGGGGTCTGTCCCAGCAGAGATGATGCAGAACACATTCGCGCAGGCTGTTAGATCTGACCCCCCTCTCCCTCGGGAAGCGGGTGGTTTTCATTTCAGCCTCTTCCATTAGGAGCTCTAAGGGGAGCTCCATCTATTAACTGAGAACTGCAGGCCTGTAAATTTTGGCAAGAAAAAGTCCTTGGAAACAAATCATCTGTATTTTCTCAGGGCTGTTTGTCCTCCCTCTTTACATGTGCAGCCCTTGCTGATCGGGAGGCAGGTACCGCTGCTGACTCCTTCTCCACATGTGCAGATTGATGGTGTCTGCTCCACAGCCTGCTCCCTCTTCCCTTTCTCTCCCTCTGTTTTGTTCCTTCCCTTTTGAGCTGTTTCTACTTTGCTTGGGAGACTCCTTTAGCTGCCAAGTCCTGATGTGTATCTGTTCATTTCCTAGGGCAAACACATTGATCTGTGATTTCTGTTATGATACTGCAGATTTCTGTTCCCTTTATTCCTTTTTTTTTTTTTTTTTTGTATTTTATCCTGCCATCCAGGAGGTGGTTTCTGTGCTATGGAGAAGCACAATGTTTCTAGAAAAATGTGTGTTTCCCTGCCTCAGAGCTGTGCCTAATTGCGTACAGAGCAAGCGTCCATCCCTCTTAGTTCCAGTGTAATTCTTTGCGGTGTGTTCCTTTGTGATTGTGTTATTCCAGGAATAACAGTCACTCTCCTTCCAGATATTTATTCTTTTCATGAACATCAGCATACTGGCAAAGGGTTGGGCTTTTTTTTTTTTTTCCATCTTAATGCTCTTCATAGCTCAAATCAGGGATTTATGCTTCAGGGATCTCAGAGGAGACTTTCCTCTTTTCTGCCACCTCTTTCCAGAAGTGCCATCTTTCTACACTGGGATTTGGAGTTTTTGGACATGTGTTACTGCTGCCGGGAATGCTGCTCACTGCTTTTAGTTTTGTATTTACTGCAGTGCTTTGCTCCTTAATTTTGTTGGTCTCTTTCTGCCACCGAGACGAAGTGATGCAAATGAAGGCTGGAGCGTTTGCTTTGCAGTTAAACCAACCCTGCTATTCCGAGTGGGAGGTTGAGGGAGTTAGAAGGCAATGGGCAGCATCTTTCTGTGCATCTGCTGCAGCTCTAGGCATCCTGTAAGGGCTGTGATGGAGGGGCAAGAGCCTGGACAGATGTGGGTGAGCACCCATGGTGTTCCCAACACCTGGCGCAGCAAGGGCAGGAGGAGAAAGTGCAGGTAAGACAAGGATGCCTCCCAAATATACCGCTTATCTGTATCGCACCTCTCCCTGTGCTGAGGGCAACACATTAGTTTTTCTTCCTGGAAGACCTTATTTCTTGTTATGAGTTAGTTTTACAGCACCCTGATGTGTGCTCAGCACTTTACGGTGCAGGGAAAAAGATGAGGTCCATGCGACAGATTCACCCGGCATTAAATTCTGACTGAGTTATAAAGGAAAGAAGCAGTGTGTTTGCCCTGGCCTTCATCCTGTCCTGTTGCCACAGGACCTTTGAGCCACTTCTTTCTTTCTTAGAGATGTGAGGGCTCTTTCTGCCCCATGGCAGCTTTGCTGCCTACTGTGCTGTTTCTCACCCAAGCCATTGCTTTTGGCAGGTGGGACTACCATGAAAGCTGCAGCAAGGAGGGCATATGGCACACAGCTCCCAACTGGGAACCAGTGAACAGTACAGTGCCAGGACCATTTGACAGCCTGGCACAGTCCCCCTGAGCCACCTGCAAGTGGAGGGAAACGTTGGCATTCAGTGAGGGCTCATTCACCCCGGCTGGCATCTCAGCTGCAGGCTGTGCTGGAGCCAGTGGGACCTGGAAGCTGTCAGGGTGGGTTTGCAGCAGGGAGCCATGCTGGAGGAGGGCAGGCTGCCCCAGAGCCATGCCCCATCTCGAGCAAGCTCCCTGTGCTCTACCAGAGGGTGCTTGGGTGCACCTCAACTCAGTCATCTGGGTGGGAGAGCTGCAACCTGCCTCCCAGTTCTCTGGGACCGATGTGGATGTTCATGCACCACCAGGGTCTAAACAGGGAGGCAATGGGCCCTCTGCCTCATCCCCATCCCCAGGCACTGCTGTTGATCTCCCCAACTGCGTGGGAACAGCTCCTAGGGCTGGAGCATGCCGAATTTCACTTTTTAAATGGGACTTTTGGCACCCAGCCAAGCAGTGTTTTGTGTCGTCAAATATTTTGGCAAACCACATCTCAGCTTTAGTCCGAAGCATCTTTTGCTAGGGAAACGGCAGCAGGCCGAGCAGCCAGGACCATCCCAGCACAGAGGGGGACATCTCACCTCTGGCTGCATCCTGCACAGGAACTGCTGGTGCCAGGATGCCATCCCAGCTGGGGAGCACTGGGGACTGCACCATGGCAGGGTGACTGTGATGAGCAGGGAAAGGGGCCCAAAAAAAGGTGTTTCAAGGTGACTGAAATGGCTTGTGAAATCAGGCTGAGCGAGGCAAATTGTATTGACAAGAATAAGAAAACCCTGAAAAGTGATTGTTCAAGTCCATATTTTGGCTTTTTGTTCTGAAATTGCTCTGCATTAAGAAGAGAATAAAAGAAAAAAAAGAAAAACAGCTCTAAGTAAACTAGAAATAAGGGAACTGTATTTTTTTTTAACCAGCTCATTGGAAAAATGAAACATATTTGTTCTGGGTCAGACCAAAATGAGCAAAGCAATCAGTTATCCACAGAGCCACCCTGCAGGCTGGCTTTCCTTCTGCTCGCTCTCCTGAGAATCCTTGAAAGAATATCCAATACCTTTTTATGATGTTTGAAAGAAAATATCTCCGAGGAGAGAAAAAGAGCAAGGTGTGATCCCAAAAAGTCTGCTTTCGCAGCTTGGACAGACCCATCTTTCCCTCCTGCAGTCGCTGTTCCTTCCTCCTGCCTGTCACGTTGTGTGGTTAGAGCACACGTACTCACAGCCCCAGCACCATGATGGGTTTTGAAAGCCTGAGAAATCCTCCCAAAAGCCTGGTTTCCGGCCAAAAAACCCCGAGGTTATGCAAACATACACATAGCTTGCAAACAGGCTGTGTGTGTTGGATGGAGAGCAGCTTTATGAAGCAGGTGCGAGCTGATGTGGGAAGAGCTACGCTGCCCGATGTCTGCACTGAAAGCCAGTGTCAGCCCATAGACTGAAACCAGGGCTCTGGGATTAAAGAAAAAACAGCAAGGAATAAAAATCCACCTCTGCAACAGCATCCCCAGCACGATCCCAGGCCAAGGGGCAATGCCACTCATTCAGGATTAGGGCTGCAGGACTCCTTTTTGCAAGGCCACCGGAATGCCTGGTGGGCTGTGGGGTGAACGAAGCTCACCCGCCTGCATGCCCATCATGCTACTGCCATCCTGGTTGTGCCCCCAGAGTTCTGCAGCACTTGCTTGCACCTTTGTAGAGATTTGAAGATTGATGACTCCTTGGCAAAGGCACCCCTGTATTCTTGTGAGCCAGTGAAACCTCCTAAAAACCCAGTTCCTGGCAGCTGCCAAGAAAAATCTTGTTTGGGTTTAAAATGTGTTCATAGGAGTCATTCTCTTATGAAAAACTGTGGCTGTCAAAGCAGCATAGTAAAGTTGCATTTGTTACATATTAATGACTCCACATCAGCTGCATTTGCTTTACAGTTCCCAAATATTGGAAATATCAATGTATGAGCATTTCTGAATGTGAATTGTCAGATATGCAAATCTCAGTGTCTGGAAGTGCAGCAGAGCCCCAGTGTTACCCACAGTAAACACTCCCTGTGCCAGTGAATGCCACCATGACAGGGTGCAACTCAGCCATCCTGGAGCTGCAGAGTCATAACCCTGTGAAAGCTGGGAAACCAATGGTGCGGAAGATGTGACTCTGTCTTGCTTCATCCCAGACTTATTGGCTGTACCGACCTCCTGTTTGGATGCTTTTAGCAAACGGGGTGGAGTGGCTCGTGCCAGTGTGATAATGTGGAGGGAGGTGCGTGGTGTGAAAATCCTCAGGGGGAAGCGAATGGCAGTGTTTGCACTGTTTGATTTTTGACGCCTGGTGTTGGAGGCTGAGCAGAGCAGAGGTGCTCTCTGGCATGGAGAGGGTCTTTCAGAACATATAAGCCTTTTTCTGATTGCTCCCTGAAGGGGCTTATTCAGGGATTGAACCTTATCCCTGTGGTTGCTCAGCAGAGAGGATTTGGGGTCATCCTGTGCAGGGCCAGGGGCTGGATTTGATGATCCTTGTGGGTCCCTTCCAGCTCATTCTTTTCTATTTCTGTTCTAGGGTCTGAGCACCTCAGGATGACCTGAGCTGAGGGTCACCTTGTCCCTTCACTTCCCTGCTCCAGTGCAGACAGTGATGCTGCTTGGGTTGGGTGAGTGCGAGGCAGAGCTGATTCTCCTGGGCCTGCTGCAGAAGAAGCAGCAGAAATGGGACTGGGGACCCTGCTGCTTGTGCCATTCTCCAGGCTGATAAAGGAGACTGAAATTTGATGTCTTGCTCATTCCCTGGCTCATTCCCTGGCTAGGTGCAGGCACTAGGAATTATCCCTTGAGATGGCTTTCTGCAGCCTTTACTCTCTGCACCACCAGGCACCGGATCCTGACAGAGCATAGCCCCTGTGCATGGTAGGGCTGGCTCTCTCCTGGACACTTTGCTGCCAGCAGGGCAGCAGCTTGGGCTTGCAGACATTTCTGGATAATTTGTCAATAATGTGCTCTTTCCTCACTCATCTTTCCACAAGATCTTGGTGCGTAGGGACACACTTGCTTGCCTCTATTCTCCTGTGTTTATTGGGGAAACCGAGGCATGAGGTGGTGAGAATGCAAGAACAGGACATGTCTGTAGCAGAGCTGGGACCAAAACACACAGGGTTCAGCACGTCACCTTGTGCCTCTGCTGTAAATCCACCTTCTTCCACCACTCACTGTGCTCAGCATTAGCATGCTATTCGTTTGAAGGAGACAATGACACTCCATTGGCTTTTTTGGATTTGTTTTTTTTAAAAGCATGTCATGTGGGACTTATTAAGAGTTGCCTACATTTTACAAATATTTCCAGGAAGTGTCTGGGGCTGTGGAAGAGGGAGGGTGATGCTGACCAGCACGAGGCTGGCTGCCAGACCGTGCTCTCTATCCATCCATCAGTCTGTCCTCAAAATCTCCCTTCCCCCAGTAAATTGGTAACAGTGATGAGCTGGGGTGCTGAAGCATCTGTGTATCCTGCTCCACCTTAGTCAAGGTGACCAAAGGCTGCTTTCCCCCTCTATCCTGGCACCAGTGGCCACCCACCTCAATGCACATTCAGTTTGGGGTATTTGCAGCATCCCACATCCCCAGGGATGGTGATGCCTAAATGAGGACTGCGAAGCTGCTGGGCTTCTGCCTATGAGCTGCCTGTTCCTCAGAGACACAAGGAGCTGAGCCTTCCTGGGGGACACCTGTGGTCAGCACCACATCAATGGTCACTGAATCTGTGGTAAGACTGGGGCTAGAGGGCTCCTTCCAGGGCACTGCCAGTGAGAAGTGGGAGGAGAAACTCTGCCTGGGGAAATGGCTTGATAAAAAGCTGGAGGGAATCACAGACAAACTGGGAGGGTTCTCTGCAGGGGATCCCCATGTAACACCTAAGTGAAGAGTAATGGCACTTTTCAGTGCCATCGAGTGCCTTGGTCCCCCTGGCCATAACTTACACAGTCATGACTCAGTGTAAAGAGCCTCCTGCACCTGCCTGCCTCTATAATGGATAAACAGTAATAGGTTGTGGTTAAAATATTGCCCTCAGATGATAATCTGTGGGACACAGTTTATACAGAACAGCTGCACTGGGAGGGGGGTAACCTCTCTGTCCTTGGCAAGTTCTGTACTTGTGGTGCTGGATCCCAGGCACAGGGAGAGAGATGCTGTTGGACCTTGCTGTAGGGTTTTGGAGGCATGGTGCATGGCTCTGCACTCCACAAAGCAGGTGAGGTGTGGGGAAGGGTCTTTTATCATTCACAATAGGAGTGGTTACTGGGGTTATAGATAGAAATTGTGTCAGTGAAACCCTGACAGACATTCCCCCCAGAAGAACAGCAACACCAAATCTATGCAATACCATTTTCCCAGGGCTGTTACCTCCCTCCAGAATGGTGGCTCCGTGCGGTTGGGTGACACTGAGGCAGGATTTCAGTCTGGCTCTTGAGGCTCAGAAGAGGTTTGGGGACAGACAAGTCTCCTGCAAGTGGGTGGCAGTGACGCGGGGCAGAGCGATGGTATTGCTGGTATGTCGAGCACCTTGTTTATTATACCTCAGACGTGTCGCAACAGTGCTGGGTTGTGTAATGGTTTACAGGAGATCCTCCTGCTTTCAGCTGTGGGGCTCTCATTCCCAGGGCTTGGTTACTGCCAGAGGTGGGATGAGGTAGAGAGACTGAGTTAAAAATCAAACTCTGATTAGGTGGGGGTTTGTGTTGAGATACCAAGTGTGTGATGGAAGGAGGAGACTTCCACCTTTCTGGATTTTTTTTTTTGTGAGCACCTCCCTCCTCAAGAGTTTACAGACAGTGTGAAAGCTGGGTGCAGCTTCTAGTCTTGGTAGTCTGATGCTACTCCATTTCATCAAAATTGTAGGCATAGACATCAGGAATTTCACCCACAGGGAATTAAATATTTCTTCCTATACCACCAATAAGAGGTGGTATTTGACAAACAGTCTTGCCTTCTCGCTGGAGGAGGCTGAGGATCCCGTGATCCAGCCCAAGCACTTCTATGGCACTTCTGTGGCATTTCTGACCCTGCTGAGTCCCAGCCCTTCTCAGACCAAATTTTGGTATGTTCCTCCCTTTCCCTTTGCTCTGTGTAATTTTCTTCTCTCGTGTATCCTTGTCTGGGATTAGGAGAGTTTGCACCATGCAAGGCAAGTCACCTCGGCTGCTGCAAGGTGCAAGGAGAGAAAGAGCTCTGCTCTCCTGGCATTTCCAGTTTGGATAAATCCTCTGAGTTATCAGTCAGCAAAGGCAAGCTCCTTGCTCAGCACGGGTGACCCAGGAGTTTCAGAAGCTTAAAATATTGCACAACTTAGAAGAATTATCACTGGGAAAATTACTGTAGCACCCGAGGGAAATTCAGCTTTCCACCACAAATGTGGAGGCATTCAAGCTTCTCCTTGAAGCGGCTACAAGAATTTCTTGATTTGGCCATCTTTATTTTCCAGAACCTCATTCAACTATTAGCTGAAATCTTCCTGGCCTGGATTGTGCCCTCAGCTCTGGGGGATTTTCTTATTTTTGAAAACTCCAGCTAGATGTTGGCACAGTTATAAGGAATTGAGGGAAGACCTTAAAATGGAAAATGTTGGGCAAGTCCAAATAGCACTAGTGCATGTGGCACAGTGAGGAGAACCTCCTTGGTAGGGACTGGGCTCCCTCGTGCTGCTGGATGCTGCATTTATCTAGGCTCAATACAGATGAGCTCTGAGTATGGGAGGATGCGCCTGTCCCCACTTCAAATGAGTGTATCAAATAGTGGGGTACAGCAACCCTAAACCTTCTTCCCAGTACATTTCTCTGCAGGGAGATGTTGAGCAGTGGCTAAGGGGGGCCTATCCAGCTCTTTGCAATGTCCAGGCTCCTTCCACATTTGGACTTCAGCTCTCAAAGGATGAGTTGCACCACGTTGTGAAGCCCATGGCAAGATTCCCCTCCTCTCTTCCCTTACAAAGAATGAAATAACCTGGAAGCCGTTGGTCTCTGGAAGCAATTTACCATGGGACGTGGCTATTAATTTAAATAGATTACAGAAATTTGAACTAAGCTGCATATAAATCTTCTGACCAGTTCTTTGTGCTTTGGTCTCTGTTGTTTACACTTTTTTTTTCCCCCTGTTTTTTTTTTCGATTGTGTTTTATTGATTCCTGAAGCTGTGATGTTTCAGTCAGAGCTCACTGCTTGGATGGCAGGCGGCTTCACTCTTCCACACATATTACCTTTCAGAGCTACTGTGAGTAGGACACAGATGTTGTTAGGTCTCAGGTAAAGCCATCAAAGGTGGACATTCAATCAAGTTTGACATCATCTTCAACCTGAAGGCAAAGTGGTTGGTTTTGATTAGCAGCTCGCAGGGTTGAGCCTAACCCATATCAGAGCTGCTGCTGCTACTTTACCTGAATGGCAAAACCACAGATGGTAATTATAACCATAAGTGCTTACAGATTTCCTAACAACAAAGATAATTTGTTTGCTCCATGCCTTGTTAGAAGGGGAATTTTGTTCTGGTGACTGGGTGGTTTGTGAATCAGTCGTTGCCCTTTCACCCCTTCATCCCCAGCTCGGCTGTTCCCCCCAGCTGTGGCCATTAGATGTTGATCCAACCAGAAGGGTCCCACGGAGTCTGGTCTCTGCAGCGGCCACAGAGACGCCAGTCCAGTGCAAGGAGCCATCCTGGCCTGGCAGGGAGTGGGATGCTGTGCTGATGCCCAGGGGATGCCCTGGAATGCGGAGCAGGGTAGGTCCTCCTTGCTAAAACCACCCTTTCCTCATCTTATGATCATGTACTTAACTTCTGGGGTATTTGGGCTGAAAACTTACTGCCAGGCTGCCTCTGAGCCACTGGACCACTGCTGCTGGTCCACAGCAGGGTAAAGCTCAGTTGCATCCTCCGTGCTCACCTCACCTTTCTGGAGTGGGGGATGACAGCTGGGCTTACACTTCTGTCCTGGGAACCACTGCCAAAAACCATGGCTTTCATCCCATCTGAAGGTGACCCAGCCTCTGAAGTCTTGGGAACAAAACAGGGGGAGCTTGTCACCATTGATCCCTGGCAAACAAAGGTCTCCCTCCACCCTGCGGCCACTCTCTGGTGCTGGAGACGGGCTACCTGTAAATTAAACCAGATGGTGACAGTGGCTCACTGGCAGCCCTGGCCCATTTCCACGGCCATTCCTTGGAGCAGAAAGCCTATGGGTCGGCTTGAACCCGCTTGGCAGGGACTGAGGGTAGTGTCTCGCCTGTCACAGGCAGGCAGATAACAGCTTTGATTTCTGGGTCTCACTTTAATTATAACGGAAGGACGCGGCTCGTTAAGTGCCCGCTTTGCTTTCCAGAGATCCCTCCCGGCTGCCAAGTGCGCTGGGCTAACAAAAGCATTCCTCTCCCCGACGGGGACGGCCGCAGCAGCCCGTATGGCGAGCAGACGGAGGGGATTAATGCACACAAGAACAGTCTGCCCGGCTCCCGGTCCCTGAACAGAACCTGAGACCTCTGATCTGCCTCTCTGGGAGAAGAAACTACCCTTGAAATGGAGACCTCCTCCAGAAAACACACTTAAGCCTTTACACCAGCTCATCTCTGCCTTTCTGCTCGGTACGGGCAGAATACCTGCAGGGTCTTGCCCCAGAGTGTGTTTCTCCTCTCCCACAGCTTGAATCGGATGACTTTTTCCATGCCATGTTGTACCTGGAGTAGTTCAAGACAACGATATTGATCTTGTTCATATTTGTTGCCTTAATGAGTCACAAATTCTGTCTGCAAGCAGAGGTGGTGTGAGGTGCCAGCTGGCTGCTACTAACCTGCCTTTCTGGATGGGTAGGAATTTCAGCAGATTCGGAGAACTAGCATTTTCTTAGATTCCTAAAGGAAATTACAGTGATTGCAACAACCCCTGTGTCCCTGCAGCAAGTGATAGGATCTCCCCCAGATGTCTGCTCCTGGTGACTGTAACCTTCCTTCTCCCACCCTGCAGCACCGAAGGCCCTGCGGCAGGTGATCTGCCAGACCCAAACACTTACGGCTGCTTTGAGGCCAAATTGTTCCTATGCTGTTTCATCTTTTGGCTGTAGATGGTTACCAAGGCTGAGCAGAAGTGTCAGCTCAGCACATGGGCAGGGAACTTGGGACTTTGGTCATCGCTGCTCTGATCTTGGCTGTGGCCAAGATTTCCTTGTTTTGAAATTATTTTAATATTCAGGCTACAGGAATATTTGCACACAGGCACAGTGCACAGGGTCACAGAGCAGTGCTAGTGTGGAATTAATATAAATGCTCTGTGGGGTATGTTTAAACAATGATCCCATATTAATCAGCTTAATATTAATCAGCTTTCTCCTCCACTCATCTAGCAATGGCCCCCCTCCAGAGCAGGACATGGTGCTGGTTTGGGGATGCAGGCTGTTTCCGGAGCAGGACAGTGTGCTTCTCGCGTCTCTCAGATGCTCTTCAATAGGCTTAATTTAAACATTAACTCCCAATTTGCCTCTGGGCTCAGGGCATGGAAAAAATTAGAGCAAAAGGAGAATTTTTCAAGAAGTTCTGAGTAAAGCAGGGTTATAATAGAAATAGTTTTTGACCTTAATTACGGCTTCTAATGGAAATAGTTGTGCAACTTCAGCAGTGGGGTTTGGTATGTGCAGCAGATCTGAACCGAGGATGGTGACAGGATGACAACAAGGGCTCAGTGGCCTCGGCTGCTCTCTCACAGAAGAGAGAGCCAGGCTGAGGTTGGCGACGGAAATGTTCCTCATTTCCACCAGCCACAGCTCTGGGTCACTCCATCTGGAGTTAAGGCTTTGCCCCAATTCTGCTTCAGATGAGAAAGTAAATGGCCTCAAGTCGCTCATCACCGATCGCAGAATGTGCAGCCAGCAGCCGGCACCTCTGGATAGAGGAGCGTGGAGAGCCTGTAATTCCCTGCTGGGATCAGCACAGCAAGTCCCAGCAAAAAGGCAGCACTGCTTCCCCGCTCAGCTCCCACCCAGGCAGGGACAGGGGGTAGCAGCCTGGCTTTTTCTCTCTACTCCTCTGGGGAAGCAATTCTCAGCAGTGAATTCCAATACAATAAACTCTAGCGTTGCCCTCCAGGGATAAAAGATGCCGATTAGAGCTGTTGACCTGCAGAGATACTCGTTTGAAGGATTCAGATTGCAAAACAATGACACAGCATTTGCTAGGGGTGGGAGCGGGACGGGTTAATTACTGAAGAGGAAGAACATCACCTTTGGTGGTGGGTCAAACCTCCTCACCCGAGAAATGTGCTGTTATTACCCCTGCAATAATGGGTCGCTTGGCACCGCCTGGGAGTAATGACGTGTGCAGCTAATGTGATTTAGAAACCACTGTTTTGGGCGATAAATGGATGCTGGCCCTTCGAGAGCCCAGGGATTGCCTGGCTCACCTCTTATGTCACAAAGACATCTGAGATTTCAGGGCACAGGGCTGGCAAAAGGCTTGCCTGTGGCTAGGGAAATTCAGGTGGGATGAGTGGTTGATTAACATAACTGCAGGGCTGGAGGACACCAGCCAAAACCACTGCTGTCAGTGGGGCAGACTGGAACGATATGAGATCCAGGAGGAATGCAAGGTTTCAGATATTTATATTTGGTGGGTTTGCATCTGAACAGAATTTGCATATTACAGAATCACAGAATATTCTGAGTTGGAAGGGACCCACAAGGATCATCGAGTCCAACTCTTAACACTGTGTCCCTGGCGGGAATGGAACCCGGGTCTCCCACACGCCAGGTGGGGACACTTACCACTGTACTAAAGTGGATCCAGAGGGACTTAAAGAAGGTGTCACCTACTCTTCTGCCTGCACACTGCCAGGAACAGTCATGGAAAATGATGGTGACACCTTGCAAGGAACTGCTGTCCTTCACATCTGCAGTGGTGTTGGTGTGGATGGAGAGTGGCAACCCCTCATCCCCAGAGTGCTGTGGAGAGCTTTGTGTCACACTCTTCTGGATATAAATGCAAGAATGTGGATTGGTTCCCAGTCAAAAAGGGGTGTGGGATGCAGCAGGCCCCATCCAGGCCTCCACGGTGTCTTCGGCAACATGCTCATGGTGTGTATCCTAATTTATTGCTGCCAGAAATAATCTCACAAGTGTGACCATGAGGAGAGATTGGGGTGCAGGATCTGTGTTTCACCTCCCAGGCTGGGAGTCAGTGACCTGTGGTTTCCCAAAGACAGCTCTGGCCTCAACAAGAGCAGAGAGACAATGCTTCCCTTCTGGGCAGGGACCCAGGGCAAGATCTCCCCAGATGCTCAGGGCCCAGCAGCCACAGGCAAGGTTATGTCCTTGTGATTTCAGCTCACAGTTCTTGAAAACTCCAAGAAACCTGACCATTTTGGGCTTCCAAAGGCTGCTGGAAAACTCCAGCCTCAGTGTGGGGGTTCAGTTGTTTGGAAAATTCAAGCTTTGTGCTGAAAATGCAAACATGTTAGTTCCTCTCCATTGCCCATGTCTCTGTGTAGGCTGCAGAAATAAAGCAAGTGTTTAACATGCAGTCATTTAACCCTTTCAGGATTCCAGCGTATACATAGCATTGACTAACATAAAGTATTGTTCAGTACATTTTGACAGCTACTGTTTTAAAGTTCTTATCACAGTTATTTCTTCTTTTATCATGGTTTTTATATTGTGTGGCAAAGATTCGTCTCTTTCCTTGCCTAGTTTATCTATAATTCAGGACGTTCTTACACTTAGGTTATAATTGACTTTTCCATGCTGCAGCAACTCAAACAATAACTATTAATATTCAGCAGTCTATAGTGATAAAGATTTCCATTTACTTTCTTTTACTTAACCGTGTGAATATACGACATCCTATCTCACATGGTTAATATTAGATTCATTCATATTTACTCTCCATTTTCCTGTATAACAATATTGAAAGAGTGAGCAGTGCGGTTTTGGGGACATCTGACTCCCGCCCTCAGCCAGCCAGCCGTGCTCCTTCAGAGGGGAGCTGACACCTGCTGATCCTGGTGATGCTGGCTGGCCATCACCCCTCAGGTCTTCCCAAGGCTGGGGAAGAAGGTGCACAAAGCACAGTACTTCAGCCTTCCTCACCTCAGGAACAGGACCCAGGGCCTGCCACCGATGAAGACCATGCATTTGCAGCCAAGCAGCAGTTGTCTCAAAACTCCAAAAGGGTTCCAGATGGTGCTAGAGGGCTGCGAGCTAAGCTGAGGGGGGTGGGGGCTGAAAATGGGGAGAATGCCCCGGTACCCTGCCCCAGGCTTCTGGTGTTGCCATAGGTGGGTGTGTGTGGAGGGTGGATTGATGTGGAAGAAGCCAGGAGATGTGCTGGGTCAGGGAAGGCAGAACAGTTTGTTGTTTAAGGGGAGTATGCTGCAACACAGAGGCAGGAGCCCTCTGCCCTGGGACTTACAGCATGACCTTACAAAGGACTGGTGAGGGAGTCTGAGGACACACCAGACTGATCTCCCATCCCTTCTGCTGCTGTAAAATGCATGGTGGCAGATTCAGTTGGGATGGTCTGAACACTGGCTCTGACCCATCATTGTCACCACCAGCAATTGCAAAAGTATCTTGGCTCTACCTAGGGCGCTTTATTCTGCTACATAGCCTCCTCCTGTGGTACAAAGATACCCTACAGATGGGTATGGCTGGGACCAGCCCCAGACTGGAGGAGCAGCTGGGAGGTGAACTGGTGGGAAACCTCACTCACCCTAATGTTGGGCAGCAGTAGATGAGCAGCCACCAGTAGAGAGGATGGGGTGATTGGAGGGTGAGCTGTCCCTGACTGCTGGGGCTTGCAGATGGAGCTATGTGCATTCCCATTGTCCCATGAAGGCTGGATGCCTTTGTCCCAGCTGTATGGGGCCCTTTGTGGGAACCCACCATAGGCTCCACCCCTCTGCCCAGGCTCATAACTGATGCTGCCAGTTTGGGAAGCACTGCGCCGGGGAGATGCCATCTTCCTCGTTTGTCTCTCCAACAGAAGGTGGAGCAGGAACTGGCTGTAAAAGCCAGCAGCAGGCTAGGTATTAACTGCAGCTGTGTCGGGCTGTTGTGACTGAGCTCTTCCTTGTAATTATGAAAAATGTCCTGCACAGGGGAGAAGTGGCAGAGCTGCTACCCCCTGCTTGGAGAGAATGACTTTCCCAGGCAGCTTTCCTCCAAAAAAGAGCAGCTCTTCATCCTCTCTACACTAGCCACCCACGGAGCAGGACTGTTCCCACTGGTGCTATTGGCGAGCTGTTCCTGCGCTTCACGGCTGGTTAAGGGCTAGTGGGGTTAAACGGATAGTCCATTAATCTCAGCCCCACCGAGGTCAGAGCCAAGGGACACACATGCAGTGGGTGATTTATGGGCAGCCTGGGCCAGTGCCCCCTTCTCAGGGCTGCTGCCAGAGCTGCCCAGCGTGGTGGGTACTTGCCAAGCCTGGTAGGAAAGCCAGAGGGCCAGTGAGATACTCTGGCTGCAGCAGGTACTGCTTCCACCCTGGCTCAGCCTTGGGAATAACTTGCTTTGCAGAGGAGCCTCAAGAGCAGGACTCCTCACACTGAAGCTCTCACAACAGCCACCTCCCCTGCCCTCCCTGCCTCATTTACCGCATCATTAGAGGAGTCACAGCCTTGCCAGCCTTGCAGGACCCAGTGCCCATCTCAGCTGGTGCAATGCCCAGCCCGGTGTGAGGAAGGGCTCCACTCCACCAGAGCAGCTGTCCCCTGTGCAGCAGGCGGGAAGGAGACAGCCAAAACTCCTGGGAGCCAGGGGCTGTCCCCATGGCACCTGTGGAGATGGGATTCCCTCTTTTTTTCATGTTCCTCTTGGCCTCTGATCAGGAGCGTGTGCTATCTGCCTGCTATTAGCCTGCCTGCTGCTCTCTGCCCCGGGAGCAATCACAGGGTGAATGAATAAACACAGCAGCATTTAGTGAGATCTGAAAGGAGATGTGATGATAATTTCTTCCTTGCAAATTGTAGGTGCTCATGTTTTCAGTGCGCTGAAGGCAATTAGAGCCCAGCGGAGCTGGCAAAACGAGGGGCGAAGCTGGAGAAGCTGAGACTACGGAGCAGCAATAACAATTTAGATTCTATTTAGATACAAGTGGCTACAAGACGCGTCTCAATATTGAATCAATTGACACAGACAATGGATTTAATATGGAAGTTTTTGCCGGCGTGGTAAGAGTGGGACCAGCCTTTTAGAGGCACCTATGTGGGACGGGCATTCGGGACAGATCCAGAGCCTCCGGCAGCATGGAAGGGAGACGGAAAGGGGTGATCCTGCAGCGAACAAACGGCTTTTCTCACAGCTTTTGGCACTCCGGGCTTGCTTATGCTCGGCATCGATTGGGGAGGTATTTTTAGAGGCGGTCTGGTATTCGTTAACCTTCTTGTGCGGAGTGGAGCTCGCTTCTCAAAAGCATGTGTGCGCGCACGCGTGCGAGAGGCAGGAGAGATCCCGCCAGAGATAAAACCCAAGTAGCCAGCCTCAGCCAAAGGCCAGGCGCAGCTGTATAAATATGAGGCAGCCTCCCTCGCCTCCACCTCCTCACAGGCAGTGGGGCTGGTGACACTGGAGAATGCTTTGCTGTCATTAGTTAATTGAGCTGCTGATGTTAAGAAAAGGTTATGTATTTCTCCTGGTAGTTTTTCTTTGTAAAACTCTGACAGGGATCTCTTGCAATAGCAGTGGTAATGTCCCAGCTGGGGAGTCCAAGCAAATCTTCCCTATTGTGCAGATTTTTTTCTCTTCTTTTCCCATCTTTTCCTTTTTCCCCTTCCCTAGTGAGGTGGCTCTGCAGAGGAGCAGCAAATCCCAAGCCACCCTGTGTGCTTGCCTCCTGTAAGCGATACCCCTCACTGCCACCCCGTGCAGGGTCTGCCCACTGGCCTGGGGACCACCAGCATTGTGGACCCTCCAACCCCTTAGCTGCTCCATGGAACAGCAGGGATCCTGTCTGATGTTCCCTCACAGGCGGGCTCAGGAAGGGAAAGGGGATCAGATCCTGCCTCCAATGCTGGAGGCACTGCAGAAGCATGATGGTTGCTCCAATGGACTCTGAGGGGCTCCACCAAACAGTACCCATGAGCAAGGTACTGTCAGAGGGGTCCTCAAGCATCCATGGCTTGGCTGATGAAACTCATGTCCCTGTAAGCCCTTTTAATGTACATCTCTTGATACTGAGTCCAGGGGACATGGGAGACAGTTTCTTTTCTCTGCCTTGCGCTGAGTTGTTCTGTTGGGGGGGGGGGGTTTCCAAGACAGAGATAGGTCTCACCTGAGATGCCTGTGAAGCAGGCTGCTGTGCAGGTTGGTTCCAGGAGGGAAACAGGACATGGGGGTCCTGGGGGCTGTAGTAGGTCAGGCTGGAGCAGCCTGGGTTTGCTGCTACAGTACAACCTCCAGCACTTCACTCTGGGGAGAGCAGGAGTGGGGTGTTAGCTGTCTGTAGGTGTGAGGATGCAGTTGCTGGGAGCACAGTGAAGGTGCATCTCACATTCTTTTTCAATGGTTACCCGAACCGCCCTCCCCCCCCCTCCCTTTGTGCCTATGAAGAACCACCTAGATGCTCAGCTCCTCATGAGGACAGCAGGACTGGCTTTTGTGATGATTCACTTTCCAGCTGCCATCCCAGAGCAGCACTCAGGTGTTCACATCCACATGAAACAGCAGGCTGTCATTATCCACCCCCTCGCAGCCAGAGTACTGAGGTGGAGGAGCAGGCAGGGCGAGATCCTGGTTGGGATGGCTGCACCCACAATGAGAGCAGCTCCAGCCACAATGCACTACGTGACCCCAGGGACAGCTGCCATGGCCGTCCTCACCCCTCGTGGCAGGAGCAGCCACCCCCATCCCACCAGGACCAACTGCTCCTCACGGAGGGGATGCATCTTCCCACAAGGGCCGGGAGGGGAATGGTTAGGCAGGCAAGCCAGTTTGGAAGTCCTAAGCAAGCTGGGTTTTCACCTGCACTTCTCCCATGGGGACCTTCTGCCAGTGTAGCATATCTTGCTAGAGCTTTTCTTCATCCAGCTGCCTCCTGCCTCCTCTCTGTCTTCAGGTTTCCACCGAGCCTGATGAAGACTCAGTGCTTTTATTCCCCAAAACATATCTTTCCAATGCTCTTGGTTCCTGAACCAGGTGATGACTTGGCAACAGACCTGTGAGCAAAACAGCCCTGCATCTGCTGAACATCTGACTGTGCCAACTGGTAGCAAGCTCGACTCACCCAGCACGATCTGCTGCTGTCCTTGCAGCCATCCTGTCCAAGCAGCTGCCACAGAGCCTTGCAAAATACTTGCTATCAACCCCATACTGAGGTGGAGGGAAACCCATAAGAAGTGTCTGGGTGCAACATGGGGGTGATGCACTGCCACGCTCTCACGCACTGGCCCTGGCATTGTGTCTCTGCAGGATGAAATGTGACCCAGGCAGTTATTGGGTCAATGCCACATCACCCTACTGGGGTCAGAGCCCAGCCTGGCAGTGGCAGTGTCTATGGAGGAGGTCACTGACCCCAGTTTCCCACCACTGCCTCCAGTGGAGAGGTCACCACGGCCCCCTCCGCCAGCACAGGAGTCGCTGGCTGATCCTTAATTAATCCCAGGCAAAATTAATCAGTTGACATCCGACAGCTGAAGAGCGGATGGCAACCACTCTGGGGCTGTGCCTACTCTGAGCAGCAGCGCTGGACCTGTCTGAGCACTCTGGCCCCAGTTTAGCGGAATGTAATCAAAATTTCCTCAGGTTATGTTTGACAGTCTTCATTCCCAGTAAGAAGATGTTTTCCCACTGCTGCAGAGCATATCAGTCCTGGGACCACAGCAGCAGCTGTTTCAGTGACAGCACTGTGTTCCCCTTATCCCAGGGATGACCATGCCTTCCTGTTTCCTTCTATCTCACTCCCTCCTCCTGGCCCAAATCTTTAACCCTTCCCCCACAGGCTTTGGCAGTTTGGATTTCTAATCAGGGCCAGTACATGCTGGAATTAACGATCTGATCCAATCGACACCCACTTCAGATTAATCAGTCATTAGACCAAAATGCCAACACAGTGCCTGAAAAACTATTTGTCTTTCCTGACATGCTTTCTTTTTATTTGTTTCATTTTAAATGACTCCAAAGGTCTCAGCTCTTCCCCTTTTCCTCCTTGGAAGAGGGAGCAGTTTCCCTGCCATGCCAACTCCAGGTGCTGACCCCCTCCCATCCCTTACAAGCAGCCTCAGATGCTCTGGCTCTGCTTCTCTGTAAATCAGCTAATTTGGCACATAAAAAGAGGAAACTCAGTCCTGACCATAAATGCAATGACCAGGGGTTGTTTCAGGAGTGGGCACACACCTTGCCAGTACAAGTGCTGCTGGAGAGTGCCAACGCTTCTGCTCCAGCCCTCACTAGTGCTTTGCAGTCTCCTAGTGTGAGGGATGCTGCACAGCCATGGGGTCTGTGGGGCGCCTGCCCATAGAGACGAGTGCAGTGCCAGCTGTGTGCCACACGTGCCAGCTGGGCTGGGATGTGGGGCGGACACAGTCCATGCTGCTTCAGAGGTAAGGAGGGAAGCAGCAGGGGTCCAGTTTTAGTGACCTCATTCCTGCAAATTATATTGGAAAATAGTAACAAGATCAGAAACAGGCTGAGATACCTGGCAGGGCTGAGCTGCAAGACCTGCTTACCGTGAGAAATTTAAGGATCCCAATCAGTTGATCAAAGGAGAGGAGACCTGAGCTGCACCAGGGGAAGATATCTGATAGCAGAGGCTTCTCCAGCTTAGCAGGTAAAGCAGGATGCCGCAGCTGGAGGTTTCAAAGGAGGGGAGAAAAAAAAAGAATTCAGGCACAAATATTTATTTGAGAGCGGAATTAACCACTGCAGTAAGGGGATGGTGTGGGTCCTTCAGCTATGGGGTCCTTAAATCTCTGGGTGTCACTCATGCTGCTCCACACACTAAAGGAACTGACGGGGAGTTTTCTCCACCATGTGCAATGCAGTGCTAATGCCTGTGGCCTCGGCTGGCTCTGAGACATGAATAAAACAAAAGCAGTTCCCAGCTCTTTCAGGCACACCTCTTTGGAGATGGAGGGGATAGGAGCAGGGTTTGCAGTGTATTTTCATGGCTCAGCCTGATTGTACCCCTGTCCCAGCACCCCCCTCCCAGAGAGCTGGGTAAATCTGCTAAGGCACCAGGGTTAGACTTTATCCCACTCGAGTAATTTCTGAAACATGACATTTTTAACCAGACCTGCACCTTTTCCTGGGGAGCTGCAAATGAACCTGCTTAGCTCATGGGGAATAGCTGCTGATGTGTAAAATGTTACCAGGAATACTGTGGTGGGCTGGTAAGGTGCACAGGTTGCAAAGGGGGGAAAGCCTGGCTGCACACAGCACCTTTGGAGAGTGACAGGAAAGAAAATGGAAATGTGCAACCTGCTCTGGACCCCTGTCACCAGCTTGACCATCTGATGCTAAGTGCAGCTTACAGCTTCTTCTCCTTGACTGCTTTAAAAAGGGGAGTTTCTGCTCCGCAAGATCTAATCATCTTTCAGGATAGGAGCTCCAGTCAGGGATGTGAGGGGGCACTCTCCCTGGGTGCCCTGATGCTCCCCAGGTTACTCCTTGTTCAGGACCACAGTGAGGCATTGCCAGGATAGAGCCTTTGCCCCAGAGTGCTGGAGGCTGAAGGTGATAAAGCCACCCTTAGAGGCTGCACCATGAAGCTTGGTCATGGGGTTAGACCCCCTCCTGAGGCAGCAGAACTGCCATGGTCATCTTTAATGATGTAAGGAGGGGAGATAGAGATGTAACAGACATAAATGGCATCCCCTCTGCCAGCCCCATCTCCAACTCCAGCTTGGTTCTATGGAACATCCCCTCCTATCACCCCTGGGAGCCGGCCTGTCTTCAGAGAGGTAACCCCCAGAGCTGCCCTGCACCCCTCAGTTAGGAAAGCTCCCCCTTGCAGCATCAGCCCTGGCTCCCAGCATGCATTTCCAGCACCATCAGTGAAGGCTGAGAGCAGGAGATGCCCCACTACACTGGTCGCCCTGAGGGCCAGCCCCTTCCCTCTGGGTGCTCCGAGGGGGACAAGGGAATGAAAGGTGCCTGGAGCTTATTCAGTCTTCTCGCTGGAGGAGGGGAGTTTATTGGAAAACACCTGGAATCTATTAGGCCTGGAATATGGAGTCAAGGTTTTGCCGCCTGCAGGCAGCCCAAGTATAAATAGCGGCAAAGGGTTTGTTTTGACTACTTTAAATTGTGCAGGTTTCATGCCCTGAGAATTGGGAGTTTGAAGCTGCTCCTAACGTAATAATCTACCCACTTCCCCCTCCCACCCCAGTGGTCAGGAATCTGCACCTTGTTCTCTTCTCCTTCTCATTCCTCTCTTTGTTTGACTATTTTCCCTATTTCCCATCTGTTTATCACAAACCTCCTTCTTCCTGGAGCCTTCGTGAGTCTCCAAGGAGGGGAAAGTTGGAGATGTTGTTGCACGCAGGGAAGTGAAGGGGAAAGTTTGGAGCTTTACAATGAAAACCAGAAAGCTGTGGGGAGAAAAAAGGAAACAAAACCAAGAGCCAAAACATTGGGACAGACTCCTCTGTGTGATGGAGTGACCCACTAGTGATGGGGGACAGGTTTCCCCCTCGGGTGATGACATGTGCATCATCACTGCATCCTGTCTGAGAACAGAGCAGGGGAATTTGGTGAGCAGCTGCTGCCCCACCACAGCCTAAATCCTCTCCCATTCCCATGGCTGCTGCAGCAGCAGTGATACTCCTGCTAATGCCATAGTAATAGAGCAGTGTGAGGTTCCTAATGGAAATGCTGCATCACTGCCACCATGGAGTCCTCAGTCCCAGTGCTAATGATTATTGCTACTCCCTTGTGCCGATGCCACCACGCTGATGTGTCTGGCAGTTCCAGGCAGAGACTGATGCACTCTCCACTCTAAGGAGCTGCTCCAAATTAGGCGATACATCTGTGAGGAAAAAGAGGAAGGTAGGTCTGAGGGCCAAAGGCTCATGGAGGAGAGGCCGGCTGTCATCATCATTACTGCATGTAGGAGAGGGCAAATATTGTCACTGAGGTTCCCCAACCTGCCCCAGCCTTCCCAGCACAATGTCCCCTCACTGACATCGTCTCCCTACCCAAAGTTGACCCTTGGCATGGTGCCTGGCTGAATTGCCCTCAAAGAGCTTTGGCATCACCTGGTGCAAACAGAGCAGCACAAGGGGCTGCACTCAAGGGCATTGGTACAGTGTCACCCATCCAGTGCAACAGACATGAATGGAGCCTCCTCTGAGCACACTGTGGTGGGACTTACAAGACCCTGGGACTGCCCTGGGGTTGAACCATGGCCCCTGACCTCTGAGGAGAAGTGCCCTAAGGGCCAGGAGCTGCCGCACACGATGGGTAGCAGCTCTTCCCCTGG
This sequence comes from Pitta sordida, assembly GCA_013390025.1. Taxonomy (NCBI): domain Eukaryota; kingdom Metazoa; phylum Chordata; class Aves; order Passeriformes; family Pittidae; genus Pitta; species Pitta sordida. The sequence goes on along the minus strand of WEKX01025675.1, from coordinate 139,243 downwards.
CTTCAGAGGTAGCCATCTGTGCTGTAGACCTGAAAGTCAAACCCTGCTGACAAGCCATCTGGGGTGTCCAAATGACTGCACATGGTGCAATTTATTTTCCTACTTTTCCTTTTAATCATTGGTTTATTTCATTCATCTGGTGAGAAAACAGCCTTGAAAACCAAAGGTTTATGTCCAGGAAAGAGCTTACAGTGGCCGGGGTGACCAGGCTCACCATGAACACAGGTGTTGGCTTCTCAGCATCTCATCACATGTGGCCAGTGGTTGAAATCATGCCTGGAGGATTGGGGGTCTAGGAGCCCCAGCTGGGAGTTCGGTGTGGGGACCAGGGTCAGGATGCCTGGAGACAATATCTAAATGCTAATCCACAGGAATAACAGTGGCCACAAACCACTCAGAAGCTTTGTGGTGCTGCACACACCTGCACAGGGAACAGGGAGCACCACCAGACCAAGCAATGTTGCCCTGGAGATGGAAACTGGGGACTAGCACTACAAAGCATCCTGCCATTAGGCTTGGCTCAGGCTCACCAGGGGATTTACCCAGGCTCGGTTTACCTCTAGTACATTCTGATCTTTGTGGTCTTTGTCCTAATCTCATTTAAGAAATAGAAGTGGAAGAACCAGGTTGGACATGATCTGGGAGCTGGAAGAAGCTCATGGTCCTGCTCAGACAGTGGACATCCATGCCCATCACTGGGGACATGACTGTGCCCCAGGCATGGCTGTCCTGCTGCTGGGGTTTTCCTGGCTGGTTTTTGCCTGCAGCCATCCCCAAGGATTGGCCCTGAAGTATTGGCACAGGGCTTCAGTGGCAGAACAAGGCTCAACAGCATCCTTCCCTGAGGCGCTGTGATCAAGGATAATGCGGCATCTTTGCACCAGGAATGCCCATGGATCCCAGACAAACTCAAGCCACAGGCTATCCCTTGCACACTGCCAGAACTCTGGCTTCAATCTACAGCTTCCCAGGCTGGCACTGCTCCTAGTGTCCCAGCAGCACACACAGACTTCCATGGCATGAACCGATGGTCCTGGTGTGAGATAGCACCTTCCCTTGTCCCTTTGCACTGCCAAGCACCCGGCATCTCTCCAGCATCCACCCGTGTACATTCCAGGGTACCCTGGTGCAGCGGAGTTTTCTGCACAGGACAGCTCTGCCAGTCACTCCCTTATCTCCAAAGCAGTCTCTGCCACTCACACCGAGGCTGAGCATCACGCAGCAGCACTGCTGTGACCCGGCCACCATGGGGAGGGGAACAATCTGTGGGCCGGGGTCCTGCACCCACCATGACTGCACACATGCTCAATCTTGTCTCCTTTCTCTTGGAATTAGCGTGACACAATTAAACCATCTCGTTAGACGGCATTATTTACTCCAAAGGAAGCGTGGGGCCGGCCGCGGGGAGCTGGCAGCTCCGCGTTTCGCACATCATTACGTTCCCCTCACAGCTTTGAAGTCAGAGAGCCGAGGCAGCTCTTATTCCCTTGGCGAGCTCCCGCGCGCCTGGGCGGAGGCGGTGGCAGGAGGGCCCCAGGGAAGGCATGTGGCACCAGTGAGCTTCTTCTTATCCCGGGTCCTCACCCTGCAGAGCATCTCCTGAAGCCATCACCACATGGTTTCACACCCCAGTGGAGCGGCTTGTGACCTGGAGCTGGGGCTGCAGGGATGGAGACATCTCCACCCACTCCTCCAACGTGCCCCTTTTCCAAGCGCCTGGATAACCCCGTCTGACATGCCACCAGCCTGTGCAGTGGGCAAACAAGCCACCAAAACCCCCTCATACCTCACTGTGCTCCATCCCCAGGAGCGCTGGTGTGCTCTGCACAGAGTCACAGGCTGGGATGGGTGCACAGGCCGGAGATGAGAGCTCCTTTGATGCTGCGGGTTTATTTACAAATGACGTGTGATATCCTGTTCCTCTTGGCACTGCAGGAATCAAGCAGCAGAGGCTGTGAGTTTGCTCATCCTGCCAGGCCTCCCCAGGCAAAGCTGGACCCAAACGCTCCTTCACTTTCCCTTCTTCTCAGGACTTATTCCACTCTTTTTTCAATCTTCCTGTCTTTGCTGCTCCTCTTTTTCCTTTTTTTCAGTGTGACTTACTGCTCTATGCTGGTGCATGAATCCTTTTATCCCTCCGTGCCCACGCAGCAGGGCTGGAGGAAGCTGCATGGGCAGATGGGTCACCTCCAAGGTTAAGCAGCATCTCGGCGTTGCTCCCAGCCACTGCTTGCCTCCATCCTTGGTCTAAGGCTGGAATATCTGCCAGCGTGGCTGGCTCTGCCCTGGCTGCAGGGATTTCGCCAATCTTTTCTTTTAATAGGGATAGAAGAAAGGAAAAAAAAACAACAAACCAAACCAAACCAAAATGTTATTTTCACACCTCTGTAACCAGACAGCTCATCCTTTCTGCTAGGCACTGGCTGCAGGTTGCCTTCCCTGCGGCATTCCTGCCTGGGATGGGTCCCACCCAAGGCTGGGCTCTCGTGCAGCCACGGTGACCGGAGGGGAGCTGCTGGCAGCAGGCAAAAGGGTCAGAGCAAGGAGTCAGCACACCACTGGACCAGACCATGGCAGGGCGGGTGCCTCTGCCTTGGGGTGCCCTGAGGGTCCCACTCCACCACAGGGACCCTCAGCAGGTTCCTTGAAGCGGCTCCAGCACCGGCAGACCCTTGCGGGTTTCCACCAGCCGCCGTGTCTCAGCCGCTGCTGCCAAATGTTTGGGGGAGAGGAGCCAAGTCAGGCAGTCGGGAGATAAATCTGAGCTCTCTCTGGCTGCACTGGGACTTTGCTCAGGATTAATTGGAGGCAGCGGTTATCGTCCTGCTCCTCTCCCCCCCACAGGGCCAGGGAAGCCAGGTTGGCAGCCCGGGCTGGCCCAATTCCTTGCGGGAAGCTGCTGACATGTTTTCAGCATGAGGAAGGTGTGTGTGTGTGTGTGTTTGAGCTCAGGCTCAACCACTTGCGGAGGTGGCAGGAGGTGAGGGAAGTGCTAAACTATGAATGAGCACAGATCGGAGATGTTCCCTGCAACTCAGACAGACTCTGTGAAATATTTAGAGGTGCTTGCAAGATGTTGTTAGATCTGGCTGCTCGTGGGATTGTTGTTTGGAGGGGGGGGCGGTTATGAATAAAAGCCTGGCATCCACCCGAAGTTAAAGAATCAAAATAATGGGGGGAAATAAACACTAGGATGTAAAAGAGAGACAACAGCCCCAGCAGTAAAATGCTGGAGTGGAAAAGGGGAGTGGGAATTGCCAGTGGCTGGTTTATTAGCCACACCACAACAAAAACATCTGACACACGATACAAGATGCAAAATACAGCCTCAGTGCAGCAAAGTAAGGCAAGGGGAGATGTCAGTGCTTGTCATCCCGGAGCACCACAACCCGGCTCCTCACAGCCTGAATTAATCATTCTGCCAGGAGCAGCCTTGCTTTGACCTCCGCCCTCCCCTCCACCCTCCCCAGGAGCAGAGAACCTGGGAGATAAACACAATTTAAGGACTTTCCAAATGCAAAGCTTGAATACACCCGGGCTAACTGCAATCAGCCTGAGCCACTGGTAACCCCCTCACTGGAAATGTCGACAGCTTCAGTGCCGAGGGTGCCAGCATGCACTGAGCAGCAGTCTCAGCCCGTGGCTGCCCAGCATCCTCCTCTGGCATGTTATGGCGAGGATGTAATTTCTAAAATAACACGTTACTCTTGCTTAATTATCCCACTTTATAGAAGTCACTTCCGGTGCCAAGCTTGAGTTATGAGATGCATTTCTGAGCCATTGTCTGGGTGCCAAGAAAGAACTAAAAGAGAGAGTCAGAGTTAAGATTGTTATTGGAGTGTTTTATATTGGTTTTTAGATGTCTGGATTTCTGTTATAAAAGGTAGGAACTGAAATCTTTATGCTCACAATATTAGTTTCTCGTTTCTAGGCTGAAATACTTACAGCTTTTCTTAATTATCATGGAAAGATTCTGGGTGTTTATTTCTTTTTTCCCAAAAATATTTATGTAACTTCCTCTGGAAGCTAAATTTTTAGTTAATTAACTTTCTTGTCCAGAAATTCCATAGCTTGATTTCTTTATTAAGAAATCTGGCGTTTCCAGTTAGGACCGTAGGTGTGCCTCTTGTATGTTCACTTGGGTTTCGCCACCTCAAACAGATTGCTTGAAGGGTTTTGGCTTTCCTCTGAGCAGATCCAGCCCACAGATGCTCGAGGAGCCACAGGAGGTGCAAGTCCTCCATGGTCCAGTGTGTTCACAGCTGGTATGGCCATGGGACATCAAGGAGGAGCAGGTGCTGTTCCGGCAGTCATGGTTTTGGCAGTACCAAAACCTGCTCAGACAGGGACCTGGTGGTAAAAGGATACTGAGGACAGAGCCAGCAGGCTGAAATCATTCCACATTCATCTCCATGAATGCAGCATGAGGCAGGGGGAGAAAAGGGGTGCCTGTAGAACCCAGTTTGCCCCAGGTCCTCCTCCCAAATGGCCTGGCTGAGTCAGCCGGGCTCTCTTCACCACCTTCTCCAGCCTCTTTGCACATCCCTGTTGGTGTCTAACACCTTTTCACTGTAATGTCATCTGAAGATTTAATTAAGGTGCTGTTTGTTCCCTCTCCTAGATAATTAATTGAAGGTGTTAGATAAAACCAGGCCTAACACCAATCCTTGCTGGGTCTGAACAGCACCTTCCAGCTCAAGATATTATTGTTCCCTTTTGTTTCAGATCCTTTAGCTTGTTCTCAGCCCCTGTGAAAAGGCTTATATCCAGACCAATTTGAATTAATTTTTCAAGCAAGATACCACAAGACCGAGATACTATTAAAGGCTTTGCTAGAAATCAGAGTTCATTAGAACACACCCGTCTGGCATTCCCTCCCCTGCACATTCTGCCCTTCAATAAAAAGACAAAAGAAAAAAAAATCAGTTTTACCTGCCAGGGCTTTGGTGTTTAAGCCAAAGGACGTGCATGGCTGTAAGGAAACAGATCCCTCACATGCCACAGCAATGAGAAGGGTTTCAGCAGTGACCTAGTATGTCCTTGGCAGTGGTGAGCCTGGCAGCAGTGACTTCCCCAGGATGATGCCTGGTATAGTGGTGTTATATGGTGATGCCAACATTGCCTTGGGCACTGACAGCCCAGGCTCCATGTGTGCTGCCCCATTCCCATCACACAAACACTGCACCATGGCCAGGGTCAAGGCTGGGACACAAATTTTGGCAGTTTTGAACTTTGTAGAGCAAGCTGCACAGGATCCTCTGAGGTGACACAGACATCTCATATAATGAGCAGCAGTCTTCCTCGTCATAAATGCCCTGGCTTTTCTCCTCTCCTTTCACCAGCTGGTCTCATGGGCCAGGACCATCCAAACCTGACCACTTGCAGCAGCAGTGCTAGGCTCTGGGAACACATCTGTGATGGCAGGCAGTGGTCTGTGCATGGTCGAGGGATTTATCCCTAGAGATGTTGTGGAGAGCCCCAATGCAGTCACCCCATCAAGCACTTCCCTTGGCTCAGCACTCCCCTCTTCTTTGAGTCAATGTCTCTCTCCCACATTGGAAAGGACCCTTAAAAATGATCAAAGGAGCCAGAAAGCTTTTGCAATTTCTCCTTTAATGGAATTTTATAAAGCAGGAAGAATCCAACTCTTGTTATTTAAAAAGAGGGCCCTATTAGTAACAGGGATTTTGTAATGAGTCGATTTAAGCATTTCTCACTGATCGCCCGGGTGCCTTTACCCTCATCTTAGTGTGAGATTTTCAATGCAATTAGTAGAAAGTCTTCAACAGCAAATGTACTCACAGCACAGTACACCATGGTTTGCCATGCTGCTGGCACCTTGCAGCCTGCACAAGAAGATGGATGGTGCCTGAGGGTGTTCAGTCCCTATTTCTTGTCTCTCTCCAGCAAGGTGCTGCTCACAGCATCAGCACAGTGCTGGGCTGTGCTTCCACAGCAGCTGCAAAGAGTGGCAGCATATAGGGCAGAGTGGGGCTGGGACAGAGTGCCTGCTCTGTCCTGATAATTGTGCGGGGGCAGCTTGGAAGACCCATGTCTGGGGTGACTTTCGATTCAAACACTTGGCAGTGCTGATGAGAAGATGACAAAAATTCCTATTTTAGGTGCTGGTGTATTCCAGCCATGCACCCAGCCTGCCTCTGCTGTCAGAGAAAATGCAAACCGCCTTCCCCAGCTCCCCGAACTGCTGCCGGGAGGTGCAAGCTATTCTTCCAGCCCAGTTTATGTCGCCTGCACATTGCATTTAAATGGAGCCCTTTCTGTCTCCTTAGGAAGAATGACACTCCTTTGCTTATTGCCTATTAACTTGAGAGGTGAACACATCGGCTGGCAGAATCAGAAACATTTACCATGAAAAGGAAAAGCTGAAATCCCATTTTCTACCTGCAGCTCAGTAGGAAACGGCCTGTCAGGGCCAGGCAGGGCTGTGAGCAGCTGCATTCCTTAGGTGCCCGCTCCATAATCGGCACTTCCCAGTCACATTGGAGGATCCTCAGGAAGGTAGAGCTCCTCAAAGCACCAGAGTTGAGGGATAAACTCCGTATCTTCCCAGTTTCTGTCCCCCGTGCTCCCATCCACTGGTACCCCCACCCATACATCCCCTCTCTTCTGAGGACAATTTCACCACACAGTCAAAGCCAGAGAAGGTCACAACAGTGTCCAGGGACAACAGCGCAGGAGACCTCCGCTCCTTTCTCTCCTCTCCAATCACAGCCCGTTAGTTCTGGGGATTTGGGTTTCCATTAGCGCCTGTTTGGTGGCCTTTCTCCTTTACACTGGCATTTCCACGGCTGCTTAACTTCAGTGCATTTCATTAGCACAGAGGTTTCTGTCGATATTAGAAAGTCACTGTAATCATCAGGGGGATTTGCATGGCTGTTAGCCCAGGAGCTTCACTATTTGCAAGTATTTTCAGCAGCATTTTTGCAGAAAAAGGTGCCTTTGACATGCACCCTGTTGGCAGGGACTTCATACACCAATGTCCCAGTGTTCACTAGGGTGCTGCACCTCCAGCTGAGCAAAGGCAACGGTGAAGATGTCAACCCCAGCCAGGAGCTGCACATGCTCATCAGGATGCCCATTCTTACTGAGATGTCCTTGTCTCCTAAGATGCCCACCTATATACACCATGGCCATTAATGGTACCCCCATCAACAAGTGCTGATGCCCCTTCCCTGCCTTGGAAGATGCAGCTGCCAGGTCATCTTCCCTCTGATCAATCACTGTCACCTATATCCTTCTCCCAGCACCCATTTGTTTCTCATCCCGGCTGTCCTTGGCTGGTGTTTTGTGAGCTGCAGGGGCAGGAGGACAGATGCAGGGCAGCGGGGAGCGTGGCAGGGGCAGGGCAGTGGCACAGCAGAGATGGCTGCCCATTCCTTCCCACTTCCCTGCACACTTCGGGGCTGGCTAGCCTTTGGCGGACAGTGCAGTTCTGTTTTGCATCACTGCTCTGAAAAGCCCTTGGAGAGACCAGTGATTTATGAGAGGTTTTTTTGTACAAGGGGAAATAAACCTCTGACCAGACCCAACTGAAATCCACACTGCTTCATTTTCTGTGGAATCAGGATTTTACCCCTATCTGAGGATTTTACTTCTTTCCAAGAAAAACAGCCAGTGACTTTCTCATAAACAGCTATGCTCTCTCTCTTTTCAAAAGCCAGGCTGGCTGGGAAGGGCTCCTTTCCCTGCTGGCCTGTGTGTCCCGGTCCTCACTCCTCCACACCGGAGCCCTGCGGTTCACAAATCACCGCGTTTCCGACCAGTGCCGAAGCGAGAACATCTGCTGGGAAAGTCAACAGCAATTAATTGGCTTTTAACTGGGAGATAGAGAAGCGGGAGAGACGCACAGACCCCTTTAATGAGAATAAAAGGTGTTTAAGTTTAGAGGAGCGCAGAGTCGCCCCAGTTACTTTGTAATGTGATAAGGGGCTGGGAATTTAAACCAGAAATGGAGGGGTTGGGGGTGGTGGTGTTTGCGGGTACTCCAGCAAACTCTAGTGGAGCCTGGAAGGGAGATGGTGTGGGAGAGCTGTGGTTCCTGGAGCAAAGGGGTTCCAGGTGGGAACAAGAAAAGTTCAGCCCCCGCCTTGCCCCCATTTGTGTGCAGGCAGGGTGCTGAGGGTGGGAGGGGCTCAGGGGCTGCCAGCAGCCGGGTGATGCCGGGGCACGACCAGAGGTGCTAACAGGCAGCGAGGGATGTTAGAGGTGGTGGCAGCAGCAGTGCCAGCGTTTCCTGTGTGTGACAGATCCGGGATGGCTTGTCCAGATGAGACCGGGTTTCCTGGGATGGTGAGGCACTGGATGGGCTGGGAGTGGCTCAGCAGAGGCCCCTTGCTGCTTTGGGGAGCTGAGTGTGGATGCCAAGAGGGGAATATGCCTGGATTTTGTCTTGGCTGAGCTGGTGAAGAGGCTCTGTGAACTGCTGGAAACAGAGACCTTGGCACCTTGGGGAAAATATCACAGAGAGAGAGATGGAAGAGTATAAAGAGAGGAAACAAGGGGAAGGAAGGAAGGAGAAAGAGGTGATGCTGGGAGCAACAGGGTTTGGGGATGGAGGTGAAAAACGCTGTGAGGGCTTGGGGGTGAAAGGTAGGAACTGCCTCTAGGGATTGCTCTGCTTGCCCTGCATGGGCTGTGGGCAAAACAATGGTGGGAAAAGAGTGCTGAGACAGTAGCAATTTGGGGGGAAAAAAAATTACCAAAGGTATCTGGAGGTGCAAAATAACAATTATATGTATAAATGTTAGGGAAATATACCCTCTGCAAAGGGATGGCACTGAAGATGCGAGAGACAGGCTACTGTAGGAAGAAACACAGGTAATTAGTTAAGCAGAGCTGTTTAGCAAGTGTTTCCTCAATTGCTTTTTTTCACCCCTTTATTTCCATAACCACCAAATTGTTCATTTCTCATCCTTAAGGTGAAATCCCCCCTCAGCCTGCCTATGGAGGCTGCTCTGTGTGGAACAAAAGAAGGAAAAGCAAAAAGCTGTGCTGTGGATAGGAGAGTTCGTCTAAAAGATTTTTTAATTTCTCTGAAAGCCTTTCTTTCTTTTTTTTTCTTCTGATATACATGCAAAACTGAACCTTGGAAATTCCTTCTGTGTATTTAAATCACCTCACCATCACCCCACCTCATCTTGCCTGCTGGGGTGTGTCCCTGAACAGGAGGGGATGCCTAGGGAGGGGTGTGAGCCCCTGGCACCTCCAAAGAAGCCCCGAGACCCCAGTACTGGCAGCACTCAGAGCTGTCATAGCCCTGCCAGGGAAGCAGAGGGAGAGCATTACCCAGCTTCGCACAGGGGAAATGATATAATTGGAACTGTTTGGATTTAGAAATTAAAATAATTTGAGTTTGCTCGGAAAGGTTCATGCAACGTCAGCTTCCATCAGGCGGATGAGAAGCAGAGGTGCCCCAGGAGTGAGCACTCTGACAGCTCTCCCAAATAACACTCCTTCTGCTGGGACTCCCTCCTTTCATTTGTCCTGCCTTCTTCGGGTGGGTGGTGGGAGGGGGTTTCCTCCCACACTGGACAAATCTTTGTGCCCTCTCCCAGAATGGAGATGTCATCTCTCCTGAGTGCCTATTCAGCCCTGGCCATGCCACAAGAGGCAGACAACACACCAGCCCCTGGAGCCAAGGGAGCATCTTTCTCCTAGTCCCCAGAACCATCTTTTCTGCCCCCAAACCTCCCGACGAGGCACCAATCAGTGTCTTCCTTGTGCTGCAAAATCCTTGCTAAACCCTGACATGTCACTGGTGGTTTTGAGGGACCTCAATAAGTTTCAGAATGCTGAGAGTACAGGACATGCCTTGAGAAATTCCACCTAATCTGCTACTTCCAGCTTCCTCCTGCTCCAGAGTTGTCTCCTAGCTAGTCCCCACCACCTAAGTTGTGGATACCTTTTCCTCTAAGGCCCCTGCATTATTTCAGGCTCATCACTTGCCCAGTTCCACCTGTGTTTCAAACCTCCCTGACTCCTGTTGTGTTATTGCTATTCGCAGCGTGACCTAATTAAGCATCATCTGCAAATGCAATTACTTTGCCATTTATCTTCTTGATCATTAATGTTCATCCTGAACAAGACCAAACCTAGTGCTGGTTCCTCCACTGGCCACTGCACCGAGCGGGCTCCCAAGCCAGCCTCACTTTGCAGCCAGTAAATTCCTCAAAGAAAGGTCTGTGAGACACAAGGTGAAATGCTGTGTGTTCTGCCAGGCTTTATCCACCAGTTCCTGCCTCCAGAGAGGGTGCAATGCCCTGCAAAATACCAGTCGGCTTTGACCGTCTTAGTTCATCCTTAATAAATTCATCCTTGGCACTGCCTGTGGCTTTGCTCTCCTCTGGGAGCTTCAAACGCCTTTTCCTTAATCCCCAATTTTTGTGGCATTCCTTGCTTAGCAGATGAAACAAATTTCCTGGCTACTAATTATCAGTCTCCTTTTCCAGTCTTCCTTTTTTTTTTTTCTTTTAAATTTTGCTTTGTGCTTATTTCCTTCCCTGACGGTTCCCACCCCCCCCACCCCCCGAGTCTTCCACTGATTTGTTACGCCAGCTCGGAGTTTGGCCAATTGCACTTTTATTTTTGGTGGTGGGTTTTGAAGTGGCGGAGGCTTGCTAAGTTCGTTAGTGAATTCCCTTAATAATTCAGAATGCATGTTGTTCGCCCTGGCTGATTTGTGTATGTTTGGCTTGTCAAGCGTTCCCTTACGTGCTTTTTATCAGTAAGTGTATTTACAAGGTCTTCATTACTTCCTAATTGACCATGCCTCTTCTCTTTAGTTATCGCCTTAAAGAGCAATTTAAAAAAGCAATTCTGCAACAGCCATTTTAAAGCTCTTCATTCCTTCCAGCTCCTTTCTCATTTATTATTATCCTTCTGTCTCGCTAGTGCTTCTTTTCCCCATTGTCTTTAAAAGCCCTTAGTATTCCCTGGAACATTTCATCAGTTCCAACTTATTCCACTGGTTGGTTTCCATCCCTGTGGCTTCACTCACCTCGTGCCCCAGCTTTTGGTGCTTTCCTCTCCTTGCTGGCTATGTTTATTCTGGGATTTCTCAGTCCCAACTTGCCCCCGGATGAGGTATTTGGCAGAGGGATTTCTTTGTCCATCCATGGCATTAGGGAATGGGGCCTGGTGCCACCTGTTCTGGTGTCCCATGCTCCCACCTTGCATCTCCTCACAGATCCTGGCCCAAGGCATATGTTCCCTTCTGCCCCAGGAACTACCACTCCTTTCTAGCTATCCTCTTACTTCTGTAATTCACTACAGCAATCCCTCCCATCCACCAGCTCCAAGGTCAGGCACACACTGTGCAAAACCCAGTATCTTCATCTGTGGCTTTTGGCTTTGTCCAGTGCTATGCTCCCTGAGCCTCCCTCATCCCCTTCCTCATCCCATGCCGCCTCCACTGCCCATCTCTAATTTCCCTGTCCTCCTCCTGCATCATAGTTTTGCAGTCCAGGGGACTGGAACTAAAAATTATTCCCTTGATTTATGCCTACATTCATAGGCTTTAAGGCCAGGAGACACTATTAGCTCACTTAGCCCGACCTCCTGCCTATTACAGGCCATTACACCTCATCCAGTTATCCCTGTACCAAGCTCCATCATTTGTTTGGCTGAAGCGTATCTTTCTGGAAAGGCCTCCAGTCTGGATGTGAAGACAGCTTTATATAGTAGTATTTTCTATCCCACCCTTTATATATTCTATAATGTTCTATTTGGGTTTTGAACGCTGCTGCATTATGCATAAACACATTTTGGGGAATATCTGCAGCGATGTTCAGGCGTTTTCCTTTCCACCTCAGCTGTGTTCAAACCATTTACTGTGCAGATGAATAGCCCAAGACATCCCCATGTCAGGCCCTGGGTATACAGCACAGTACCCTGCACTGAGACCCAGCCGTTCCAGGGCCCCCCTCATGCCCCACACTGTGTTTGCTGCCCTCCATTAACCACCCCCCAAGGAATTTTCAAGTTTTCATCGCTTTAAGTCTGACTTCCCAGCCCTGGTACAGAGGAAGGCTTGCCTAGTTCTGGCGGAGATCTCCAGGCACCCCATGGTTTAATGTTTTCTTTCTCTTTTCTCTTTGAAAACTGGTCTTTTTTTTTTTTTCTTTTTCCCCTGTGTTTTGTCTTCTGTGGCTTATGTTCCTTGACATGTTGGCTGGTTTTGATCTTTTTTCTCTTTCTGCATTACAAAATTGTCAGCTGTGTAACCTAGAAACGGGGCTGGCTGAATGATACGTTTGCAAATAATGCTTGTTAGAAGTTTATCTCTCTCTAGTTTGTGAATCACACCTGCCCCAAACCCGGTTTCAGGAGACACGCTTGTAAGGAGGAGTGGTACCCTGCAGCATGCAGGCCAACTGGGGAAACTAGGCTTTGCTCCCAGTTCCCACATTGATTTCCTCCGGGACTTGGTGTGAGTCTCATCCTCCTCCTCCTCCTCCACAGCATTCCTGCCTTTCTAAACCAAACACAGATGTGTGCCATTCCCTTTTTCTTTGGGATTTAAGCAGGAGAGCCACGGACTGGCAGAGCTATCTGCATCCCGTCTCTAGGGCCTGGAGGTCCAAATTCACATGGGCGCCACTCTTCTGCAGGTCAGTGATGCCCCACACTGACAGAGGCAGTAGTGGCATTCTTGCCCTCTCCTGTAGGAAGTTCCTCTCCTCTTGCAGTGTACGACCATCAACAGCCCCTGCCTTGTGCAAGGTACGCAGTCCCAAGAGTTTCTGCTAAAGCCAGAGTACTACCATGTCCATCCTCATTTAATTTAAACACAGACAAATTTTGCTGGCCACAGTGTTCATCCATCCATTCTGTCCAGCTCCTGCAGCCACCTCGCAGCTCTCCCCAGCTGTGCAGTTAATATGTCCCTGGGTTGGCTGAGCATCTGAGCAGTCTGGCTGTATTTATTTTTCTTGCAGCTGGCTCTGGTTTACCAAGCAGGCATCCACCTGCACCCCACTGTCTGCTCCTTCCCAGTGGCTCAAGCCTCTAGAGTTATGGCACCAGTTTCTAATTGCAAATAGCATTTCTGCACCTTTCTTGGGACATAATGGTGAGGACATGATAAGGGCAACAGTGGCACCTTGACAGAGCTGCTGCCAGTCCTTGATCCCCTTTTTGAGTAACTTCTAATATGCAAACCCCTAGGGTGAAGGAACATGGTTGATAAAGCTTTGTGCTCTCTTACATCTGCCCACCAAAGTTGCCCTCCCTGCTGTGGGTAAGGGGCACTAGGCCATTCAGTCCCTCTGCCCATCCCCTGGGAATGAGGTGTAGATGGGGCTGTGTGACCCCTCTCATCACTCAAAAATAGCTCAACCCCTCTGCATCATCCCGTGCTTGGCTCTGTGGGTAACACTTGCATCTCAGCCAACACTTCATACTTCAAGTGCTCACCCTTCACTTGTTGGAGCCTGTTAATCTTGGCAATTAGCTCTTGCTCTGATGCAATTTTCATGCATGCTGTCCCTCTCCCAAATCCCTCTAAGACCCCCTCGGAGCGTGTTCCTGCGCTGCTGCAGCTGCCTCCTTGGCTCCACACCAGCCTTCCCCAGCAGAGCCTGAGCACCGTGGGGAAGCTAGGCATTTATTTAGGTGTTATGTGCTCTTAGGATCCTGCTCCCTGACATCGCATTCTGCAAATCTGACAAGAGCAGTATGTCGCCCTTCTACCTCTGCCCTCCCATCCTGCTGGGAAGAAGGGAGAGCCGAATGTCTCCTTTCAGTCTGCGAAGCCCGAAGGCCTGATAAAGATTCAGGGTGAGCTATCGCTGGAATGAGGAGCAGGGAGAAATCCGAGCTGCATAATTAGGTACTTTGGGAACTGTATCAAAATGCAGCTGACTATAGATTTCCGTACGGTACGTGCTCTTCTGCATTGACTTCTGCTCCTTCTTCCACTAACGCACCAGGAGGTGGTGGGAAGCCCCTTGCCCAGGCCCCCAGAGATGGAGTTAAGCGTGATCCTATGAAAAAGCTGAGCAAGAAGTTGGAGGTGAAGGGCAGGTTGGATGCAGCTTGGAGCCTGGAGCAAGGAAACTTCATACGCTTGCTTCCCGGCATGCTCTGGGCTGTGACTTTGAACCCCCTCAGTAAATAACTGGGGTTCATGGAGGGATTGTCCGGTGCCACCATCAATGTCTATTCCTGGCAGGAATAGCCCACAGGACCTAGCTAATGGCTTAGGTTACAATATGTAATTGCTTAAGCTGGTCAAAAATTGCAGTGTGTTTTCCCTCTCAAATCAAGACAAAGTCGAAATATCAAAAATGTTCACAGAATGGGAACAAAAAAGAGATTAAGAAATGTCAGACTTTACCGCCGACATTTTTGATGGAAATACTTTGACATTTGCAAACTCAAATGTTTAGTTTGTCAAACCAGATGGAAATGTCACACCAAGACAAGTTGAAACATTAATCTGTCTGCTTGCGTGAGGCTGCGGTCTCCCGAGGGACCCCCCCTTCCCAGCTGCCCCCCGTGGTCCCAGGGGGGTCTGTGCCCTCTGGCAGTGCAGAGGTGTCTGTGCCCTCTGGATAAAAAGCACCAGTGTGATAGGACAGGCAGTAACATCTGAAATGTTGGTGCAGCAAGACCATCCATGGGAATGGGAAGTGAAGGGTGAATTTGGTATTAGGATGCTAATCCCGGAGACCCAAAACCACATCCCTATCACCTGCTTCACTACAGATTTCACTGTGGATTTGGGCAAGCCAGCCCTGCTGTGTCGTGGTTTCCTCTCTGTAAACTGGAGTAATAACTCTTCCCTGCTTCAGCTGGAGGTTGCGGGCTTAAATCTATTACTGTTTGTGAAGTGCTCGGATATCATTAATGGGGGTCCTGTAAGCACTGTAGAGAGCTATGCTGGTGGTTTGGAGATGGCATTACGTGATACATGGTGGAGGGCTGCTGCAAACCCGGCAGCAGTAAATCCTCACTGTGGGAATAGCATTTGAAGTGCAGAAGTGAAACGTGAAGTGAAAGCATACAGTGTATCAGGGACTTAGGAGTATGACTTGACTCCCAGCTCAGGCCTGAGTTTGTCTGAGAGAGGAGGGTTCAGGTGCCCTGGCCCCCAGCATCCCGTGGCCATCAGGGTGCTATTTTGTCACAGTTGTGAGGGTGAGTGTAATCCTGGTGTCCCACCTGGCACTGCCTGAGTACTTTATTTTTATTACTTTATTTAAACTTCCCTTATACTGGTTGCTAGAACAGTTTGAGGAGAAAAGGCAAAAAGATGTGTTTGAATTAAGAAACACTTTTTGGAGAAGCAATTCACAGAAGTAGCTTTTACTGTATTTTGTTATTGTCTGGCAAAAAATTGCCTGTATTTTTTATCTGCTCTTATGATAATGTGCTGGGCTGAAGCCTGTAGGTGAAACATGACTCATTGTGCGGACAAACCTCTCATCTTCTCTTGCTTTGTGGATCAAAACTACAGGGTAAACCAGCAAAACTGTCGCCTCTCTCCTACCCATAGACATACCTCAGGCACCGATTTCAGTTAGTGATGCCTTCCTGCTGTTGAGTTTTCTTGCCTATAATTATCAAAACCTTTGAACTATTTAAGCATCCAATTGCTCTTTTGGGCTGGTGACCCCCAGAGCTGCTCTCGCCGTGTGATGGGGCAGTAAACGCTGCAGCGGAGGCCATGGGGCGAAGGCAGCCCACGATGCTGTCCCCACTGCAGTGTGGGCTGTCTCATGGTGGTTATTAATGCCTCTGCTTTGCTTACCCAAGTGCTTAGATGGTTCAATACATTTTCAGACCTGTCCTTACACTATTGTTGGGAAAGATTCATTAGGACTTCGGCTGGAAATTATAGTGACAGAGCTGGGTAATTTATGGCTTTTCTGGAGGGTTGCACAATTATTCAATAAGTGTCTTTCCTTCCTCTACCTCCCACCAGCCACTTGTTGGACATAAATATTGAATTTATTTGCAGAAAAGTAACCATTGACAAAGCCGTGAGTGGATGAGAAAAACCTGGCAGGGTTCTTTGGGTGCTTTTGCTTGTTTTCCTCTGTGTGGGTGAGCACTCCCTTCCCTGTCTGCTCCTTACAACAGACTGACCCGTGGTGTTCATTTTGGTGTATTTATTGTTTTCTACCCATCTCAACCTGTGATGGTGAGCTCCACAAAGCCAGCGCTGGGACTGGAGTGTCCAGCTCTCAAAGCAAAGCTTCCACCAAACCCCAGTGTCTCTCAAGTGTCAAAGCCACGGGGCCTTGTTGGGACACTCCTGGCATATGTACCCCAGCCCCTGGGGGCACCCCTTGCTCAGTGACTGATAACTCTGAGCATTTCCACTTCTTCAAAGGCACTGTAGATGTTTATCCATTCTAAACACCTGCTGAGGGGTGTTTAGAATGCTTCTTAATGCTGAGGAAGTCCAGCCCCAGCTCCACAGTTCCTCTGTGCTGGTTTGGGCAGCAGCAGGGGTAGAAAGGCCAAGTGGGAAGCTGAGGCCATCCCCAGTTGAGCAAACAAGCAGCTTGCCCAGTCCCAGGGGAGAGACAGCACTGGGGTCAGGCACCACATGGACCTCACCAGACTGGCTGATCCTGTTGAACCTGGACTCCACATGGGACTTCCCACCTTCCCAGTCTGCTTCAGAGCAGCCATCCTCTGGGATGACGGATCCCTGGGGAAGGCAGCAAGGTATTTCATCTTACCTTGCTGTCAGGAGGTTATTCAGCTGGATGAACACCTGGCAGGTCTCACTGGGCTCTTCCTCCAGGAGATGAGAGTCCCTCTGAGGGCAATCCCTGCCTGCAAAATCAGACTCTTGCCCAGCACTTCCTGACACAGGAGATGCTTAGCCTCGCTTGACAGATCTCCTCCATCTGCACTGATCCTAGTGCCTAACAGTGGGCAGGGTTCCTCTGTGCCTGTGCAGCCCCTGGGCTTGTCATGCAGAAAGCAGGGCTGAAAAATGCCTCCACCTAAAGTGAAGCAACTAAAGTGAACCCAACATTCTCAGCGAGGGGGTGCCATCGATGGAGGTATTGGCACCAGAGTATTTCCCCTGTTATCTCTCCTGTTTCGCTGTGCTTTAACATTCTGTTTGAATTAGTGGGGCCTGTTCCTTGCAGCGTGCATGACTACACATTTGTCTACTTTGGATTTCATCCGCCATTGACTGGCCCATCCATCAAGCTCTTTTCAGGCCTTTTGAAGTTCCCCGTAGTCTTCTCTTGTTCCGAACACTCCGTGCAGTTTCGGTCCTCTGCCAGGTTTTTCTTACGACATTTTTCATTCTCTTTTTCCAGATCATTAAGGCATCTCTTTAACACCACTGGTATTGACACAAAACTTGGGGAGCCTCCCCAGGGGTACCACAGCCTTCTGGAAGGTAGCCCTCATTAATACATATATGCCAGTTTGCCTCTGTGTTTCCAACTTTTAGAATTAGTTTTTCCATTTCCTTTATAAGCATTTAGTTCTCTTGATAATGTCTCATAAGGGACCCTTGTCAAAGAGCTTTGAAATCCCAACACACTATGTCACGTAGTTCTCCTTACTTTGCCCTCCTGATAATGGAAGAAAGCATCCTAGCAGACAGAGGCCTGACCTCTCTTTTGGGAAGCCAGGACTGCTTGCCCCCTTCTTACTTAGTTAATTTAGAGGTTTTAAAATTCACCTTCTTATGAGCACCTTCATCTCTAACCACCAATTCAGTTCTTGCAGCCTTAAAGAGAGATGTGTCTCCATGTCTGCCAGGGAACAGGCTATTTCCCTTGCTGGCTCTTTTGTTAGCAGCCAGGTCACTTGGCGAGTGAGAGCCATGAGAGCATTCAGGTATTTCACTTTCAACTTCAGAAGCTTTGTGCTGGCCTGACGTACAATCCCTGCTCCTTTGGCATTGCTCGTTGTAGAAATATTTTGTTCTTATGACCTGTAAATAATGGGCATCTCTCTGCTGTCCCTGCTAGGCACCAGCTGGTCTAAAAGAAACCATCCTTAGCTCTCCTGCAACACCTTAGCCTTCCCTGGCTCTTCCCATCACACCCCAGCAATGCCGATGCCGGCAAGTTGAGTCATGCAACACTACCGAGAGAGGAGGATGGGGTTGATAAGATCCCTGGCAAAGCTGGGCTGTCTCGGCATTACAGGTACAGGGTAGAAACCTGTTTCACCCGCCTCTGGTGATTCATGCCTCTCCACTCCTGTGAATCATCCCGGCTGTTGTGCAAGGCTTATGCTGCTCGTGTGGCAGGGATGTATTTTCTACGGCTTTTATAAAGTTCTGTGCAATTTATATGTGCTGCTCCTGCCTTAAAACATTTACACTCTTTATTCAAGGCGTTAGGATTTATGGTCCCTCTGCCTGGGACTCTGGGAACGGTACCACCAGTTGGATGATCCTTGGGCCAAGCCTCTGTTTATTGTTATCAGAAGCAATCCTGCCCTGCAGCAATTTCTGACCACAAGGAAGGGAAAACTGCTGGTTTTTTCTCCAACACCAGTATCAATGAATCTTTAAACAGAAGGAATTATTCCCCCAAATAGCGCACGTTGAAGACATTTAACTCTAAGAATATGTGACAGCTCATCAGATGAGGAAACGAGATGGTTTGGGGGCTGTGGAGGGAATGCTGAGTGCCTTTGCTGGGAGCAGCCTCCCTGCTGGGAATTCCCACAGCTGCCAGGCAGGAAAACGAGCCACGCTTAGTAATGGGGTAAACCCCCTCCTGCCAGGGATACCCGTGCCCAAGCGGCCAGGGGAATTCCCTGGTGCAACCACTTGCATTGGTTAGGGCTTGAGGTTTTGTTTTTTAAACACTGTGTGGTGTCTTCTGCCTAAATTAAACTTCTCCAGACGGACCCTTTGTGCCAGATTACCTGTGTAGCTGGGCTCTTTATCTCTGTGTTTATCACCGCCGCCTCTCGCTGTCAGCACTGTTTATAGGCAGGGGAACCGAAACCCTATGCTAAGAAATTTCCTCCTCCTCTTTTCTTTCAAATCTGCATCTGTTCCAGACTCTTTTTCATTAGAGACCACATGAAAGACAAAATAATCCCAGGCTATCAGGCACAGAAACCTTTGCAAGGTAAACTCCTCTCTGCTGGTAAATAAGGCGCACCCTGGGCCGGGGCTCTGCCTTGGCACCCAGGGAGGTCCTGTCCAGCCCCTGTCACCTACACCCTATTCCTGGGTACCTGCAAGGCCTCCGGTGCCCACTGGGGCATTCACAGAACTACTGTGAAAATTGAGAGTGCAAAGTAATGTTAGGTCCCAAGGATGTCTTCCCACACCTGCATCCCAGTTGGTGCGGTGATGGTGCACAGCAAGTGCCCTGGGGGAGGGTTGGCGGGGGGATGCACTGCGTGCCTTTTTTACCTGTTGTAAAAATATTTGCAGAGTTGCAGCAGGCTGTAAAGAGCGATTTTGGGAAGGGAGGAGCAGGGCTGATACCGATTAGGCAGGAAATGGCTCAGTGTGGATGGCATCCATATGGGAGAGCTGATAGATTTGGCGTCTTGAAGGCATCCCTTGATAGATCCACTGATAACCTGGCAGCAAAACAGACCTGGGCTCTCTGATTCTCTGCCAGCAGCTGAGCTGCAGGCTGCTTGGTTGGCCTTCGTTAACACCTTTCTGCCGTGAGAACTTGTTGCCTTGCCCTGGGGACCAGTCACTCCATGACCCCTTGGGGGCTCAGCTGGCCAGTCCCCATGGAGCTGCCTGCTGGGGATACTGCTCCAGCTCCTTCCCTTTGAAGGCTCAGTGTGAAATCTGGTCAGAGTTTAGGGAGGCAGGAGGGCAGCTTGCAGAGCAGCCTGCGTCCTTGGGATGAAAAAGCTTCGTTTTGCAGCTCTGGAAAAAATCAGCGGGTTTCCAGGCTGGGCTTCTGCCTTGCATTGGAGACAGATGGAGAGTGCAAAACATGGGGAAGGCATCCAGCTCCTCCTGCCATGCAGGGGACTGGCTCACTCATGAGCATAGGTCCTGCCCCATGTCTTTTTCTGTGCATTTCATGATCCACGTTTTGTGCACATCTATGATGTCCAAAGCCTGCATGAAGGTAATGTAAAGCCAATGATCCAGATATGTCACTGGATATGCTCAGAGTGACTGGGAACACAGTGAGGTCTTCCTGTGCCAAAGATAGCTGGTGCATCCTTCTCCATGGCGCCTTTTACCCTCTGGAAGCCGGCAGCAAAACCAAGGGGATTTCAGGTTAAAAACAAGACGTAGCAGGATGCTTACTGGAAAGGAAGCAAGATGGAGAAAATGGTCATGTAGCAGAGGGCAGTGGTCCCTTGCAGAGATGAGTTGGAGAAGAGTTGGGATGCAGCAGCCACCCTGTGTGTTGGGAGATGCTTAGTGCTGCTGAGGGTCTGATTGATCAAATACTACAAAACAGGAGACTGAGCCCTTGTATGGTTTGGCAGTAAAGATTTTTATGTGGGCATGAACCCCTTCTGCATGGCTCACTAGGTAATACTTCTGGGGAACAAAAACCCTATCAGACTAAGTTATGCATCTCTCCATGCTTCCAAACAGGTCCAGGGCAGTGGATTGTCCTGGCACCCACCTCCCTATCCTCCATCCTTCAAGCACCCATGGCATTCCCTGGTGCAATGTGACTGGGCTCTGCCTGTGCTGGCAATAAATCTATGCTCAGAGCAAAACCAAGCTCTCATGGCAGCAAGCAAGCTATGTAATGACTGCCCTAAAGCTGCCTGGGGTTACTGCAAATTTGATGGTTAAAATAGATCCCCCAAAAGTGCCGGCAGCCCTCCCACTCACAGGCTACATTAGCCACAGGGAGAGCTGTTTGCTCCTGCATCCGGGTCATGGCCTCCTTGGCTGTGAGTCGGGATGGTAATTTCCCTGTGGTTATTTCTACGATAACTTATTTCAGCTTTTTATGATGCTTACAAATTGGACAGCATCTTAAAACATAATTCAGGCCTTAACTGGCTTTAAATGTGTGTGATTTTAGAGGCATGTATAAAATATTTTAAAGTGTTGGTAAATTCCAGGGTCTGGAGCTGTGGGCAGATAGAGAGTCTAGCCCTAAAAAGTTTTTGGAGACACAGTGTGGAAACCAGCATTGGCAGTTGTTTATATATTGTTACCATGAAGATGTACATGGTTTGAGCAGGTTGTAGACCACATAAGAAAATATTTATGGGTAGTGAGTCTGCATCTTTTCGTCCCCTTAAAATTGGTTAATTTGTACAACTTAGCTGTGGAGCCAAGCACTTGATACTGATATGCAAGAGTTGCTTTGGCAGGGAGATGGCTCCCAGGCACTGGAAATAAAAGGGAGCAGATGAACTGGAGTGAAGGTGTGTTCCTTGGGAACATCAATCAACATGGCACGAACTGGCCACGTGAACTGTCTTGTGCCTTTGCACAATCCTCCACCAACTCCTTCCTGCTGGGAAAGTTGCTGTTCCACTCCAGCTGTCCCATCAAAGCAGCAGGCGTGGGTGGGAGGCAAACTCGACCCCAAGGATTTTGGTGTTGGGGATGGGTGTGCAGCAGTGTAATAGGGCTGCAGCCACCTAACCTCTTGCCTGGGGCGTGCACAGGATCTGACAGAGCCATGGTGGCACCCATTCCTCACAAGAGACTGGGGCCATACAGGGGACCGGCTGGCTGCCACATGTGTTAGACAGCAGTCGAGAGAGGACAGCGTCCCAGAGGTTGCTTGCAGGGGTGGGTAGGGAGGGTTCTGTTATGTACTACTCCCTTCCTTAATGAGCTGGCAGGAGGCACCACTCTGGCTGGGATTGGATTTGCCAATACTGACAAAACTGGGGCTGGTAACACAGCACACGGTCCTGGAGCAGACGTACACAGATGGATCACAGCCGTGAGATTAAGCAGAGATTTGGTCCTTGTCCTTCACAAGCAAGAAGATGCTTTGGGTAAGCAAATATGATCCCACAGCGAGAAGCCAGAGCCAATGAGAAGACACTGCTCTGGGACTGGTGCTGCTTCCAAGCAGGAGGACCATCCCAAGAAAACTGGCTGCTTCAGGTGAAATCTTGGTGAGCAGAACTTGGGGAGGTGGGAGCTGGGCAGACATGGCACCAGCCAGTGTACCTGCATCTCCAGTGCCTGCAGGGGGAAAAATTCTCTGTGGGTGTTTGTATTTGCAGAAGTAACACTGTTGTCTTGCTCTTTCCTTTCATAAGGGTGTGGGGATTTCACTGAAATGCAGTCCCAGGAAAGGCCTGGGATTTTGGCTGTTGTTGCAGGCGCATAAGGAAGATGTTATTGCCAAGTGCTCCCCTCTGTCCCAGGCAAGAGGTGTTGCGAGGGTGGTTGGAGGCTGCAGGAAGGCAGGCGGAGATGAGGGAACCCCTGGGCAAGGCAGGGTGACAGCAGAGAAACTGGGAGAGCTCTTTGGCATGTGGTCTGACATTGTGATGGCACCCATGGCCAGGCTCTTCTGGCCTGCCAACATTTCCTTCTGCCGAGCTCAGATGACAGCAGCCGCCAGTCTCATCACCAAAGCCCACATGAGCTTTCCTGCCTGCATCTCTTCCAAAAAAAGCAGCTTCCAGCCCACGGGAGAAAACTGAGCGTAATGACAGAGACTCTGTGATGATGCATTGTCTCACCAACACCTACCCACGTCTGCAGGAGGAGGGATCTGCCTGGGCAGTCCAAGACCCCAGCTGAAGAGGAGGGACAAAGGAGGGGGAGCAGCTGTGGTTGTCTGCTTTATTGACACTGGGGGTTTTCATAACCCCATCAGTGGATCAGGAGAGAAGGTGTGACTGACGTCCCTCCAGAGCAGATTGCTCCAGGAGATGCTGCTGATGCCCAGGAGACACCCTAAGATAGCTTTGCATGAAGCTCCTTGGGGACAGGCAGAGCTGAAGTCCCTTCCTCTGTGCACAGCCTGTGCCCATGAAAACTGCCAAGCTCCTGCAAGGCTGTCTCAGGGGTCAGTGAAGGGCTGGGGACCTGTGAGGGTCATCTGGGTTCTGGCCATGTGCTGCCAGCAAGTGCAGGGTGACCAAAACACAGCATCTGTGCATCAGGCAAATATGCTGGAGGGAGCCTGGGGATGGACTGTGAATTCGGGAAGACGTTCTCCATCCCTGAGCTCCCCATGGATCAGGTTTGCAGGCAGACGGGAGCCCCTTGGGGAGGTAACGCGATGCTGGGAAGGTGGTGTCTCTGTGGATAGTGTTTCACCACTCCCTAAGGCGCTGCCCCATCTCCATGGGGGGCAGGGGGGCACACCACAGGGGCGAGGGCTGGTCCTGCTCACAGGAGAGGGTGAAGGAGATGCTGGCTGTTGGTATGAATTCAGCCTGGCTCCGCCATAAGGAAATGATTGAAGCTTTCACGATCTGTTTAACCAGCGACATATGTTTCCTGCAGGCGCGGCGGCGTGCTGCATGCCAGGGGATGAGATACGGCCGTGCGCCCCTGCCTGGCTCTGCCAGCACGGGGTAGGGCTGGCCCCATCCCCACGGCCGCGTTTGATACGGCCGCAGGCCGTCGCTCCCTGTGTGGGAAGGGGAAATTGTCCACATGGCAAAGGGAAATAAACATGAGGAGACCAGCCCAAAAAAAAAAAAAAACAACGAGTGTTTCTCTGGTTTGAGGCCCCACTGCAGGCAGGAGCCACATGATGCGCTGTGGGGCTGGGGATGAAGGAGGGGAAGCTGGAGCTGCAGTGATGTTTGTGAACTCCCTCTCCCCTACAGGCGGTCCGTCACTCCGGGTCTCATCTCAGCTTTCAGCGCTGCGACATCAGACCAGGGTACTTGTGGAAAAGGCCTAATTCCCCAAACCATCACGCCTAGAGGAGGTGCTCTGCCGGATTCAGAAGCAGCCCAGGTGGACCGAGGAACTTCCCTGGGGAGGGGACTCTCCCCTGGAAATTAGAGTGGCTGAGCACTCAGGCACTAATACCCAGACTCATGCTTGCACGGGTCCCAGCCCCATCCTCATCTGCACTCCCCAGCTCCTTCTGCCCCATTCCTCAGCGTAGGAGAAGTATTTCCTAAGGTAAAAGACGGACTGGGGACATTGGATCAGGGGCGTGCCAAGCTCATGGGGTAATGGGGATACCATGAATTAGGCAGGCTGAGGATGACTATGACATCAGACAGGTGTGAAACTGTGAGCCAGAGGATTCCAACATTATTCAGAAGCTGGAAGCAGGGGAGGTGGTGATAGTCCCCAGGTCTGAGAAGAGCTTTGTGGTCAGCTGCGAGTGGTCTGGGGCTGTGGGAGCCTTTGCCAGCAGCAGAGACCATGCAGGAGGCTAAGGTAGGGAAAAGGGAGAGGACAAAGTGTTGGGAGAGAACTCATGGCCCAGTATGCTGAGGGCTGCCAGGAGAGAAGCAGGCCCTGCTGAGGGGCAAGATCCATGGGGGCCAGTGAGGCTGACTCCCACCAGAACCCCTGTACAGCCTCAAGCCCCAGCCAGGATGAGCCCAAAAATTCACTTGTGGCAGAGGTTGTAAACTTGATGCGAGACTGAGGGAGGGAAGGGATGAAAAAGCTTTATGATTGAACTGAAAGACCCAGGAGCTCCTTTGCTATTACTCAGGACCGGCATCTCCCTTGGCACTAGTGGCCTGCTGACTATACAGAGCCAGGAGCATCCCTCACTAGGGATTTTGGCTTTAAAATGTAGTCTTCTTCCTTAGTGCAGGAGCAGAGAGCCCAACAACCTCCCTGCACTGCAGGCCAGCACCAGCTCCTCAGGGTTCCCTGGGTTCAGGAGCCTCCAGTTCCTGCCTACTAGTGCTAGTCCAGGATGCCCAGAGGCACCTTGCTCCAGGAAGCTGGGCTGGGCTGCTGAGACAACACAAGCCTGTGCATGTGCTGGAGGGGGCTGTTTTATCAGGGTTCAGACTCAACCTTTTGGAGTTTCACAGCAGCAGCCTGAGCTCTCCTGTAGCCACAGCCAGGGTTTTCTCCACAGGTTTCAGACATCCTGGCCCCATGTTCGTTAGCAGGTAGCCAAGGATCGCTGTGACTCAGTGCAGCAGTTTGCTCCAGCACTGGATTGCCTTCACGGTCTACAAATCAGTGCCGAGTTTCTCCATGGTTTTGGCACGGGGCAGGTGCCTGGAGCACGTCGCAGGGAGGAAAGTGCTGGGGGAGGCGGAGCAGGTGAACTTCGCTATTCAAGCTCTGGAACAAAGCTTCTACTCCTGGTCGACAGCCTCTATAGGGAGAGGTGGTGGTCTTTGCCCTGCTGGCAGTGCCGCACTGAGCTCTGTGGTGCCGTGGCTCTGCTTGAGCGTGTGGAGTATCCTGGGGATGGGGATGCTTTTCCCAAAAGCTGCTGCCTGGCAGGCATCGAGGCAGCCTACACTGAGCAGTGGTTGATCATTCTCCATGTAACTGCTAGAGATGCCTAAATAATTCATTAATGGTTTAGGGAAACAAAAATACATATTGTGTAATGAGTAATTACTTGCCAGTGACGTTCTGCATGGCTGGAGCAGATCGTGGGCAGCTGCAGCAGTGTTAGCAGGGCAGCACTGGGCAGGCTCTTTCCTCTGACTTTTTTTTTTCCTTAATCATGTGAACTTTCCTGCCTCTGGCTCTGCACAGATGTGAAGGCTTTTTGTTTCCCAGGAAACTGAGGTGAGATGATTGGACCAAAGTGTGGGCTGGCAGTAGGGGATATGGGGAGCAGTGTGGGGCTCATGGGACCACTCCAGCCCTGTTTAGCCTAGTCCTCTCCATTGCATATGGGAGAGAAGGAGCCATGGGCACAGCAGCAGTTCCTTCCCCCAAAACTCCATTTCCAGTGATAAGACTGGTGGAACCATGCCAGGCAGAAATGTCTTCAGCCAGCTGGTCATGCTCTGGTGACAAAGAGCTCCAGGCAATTCATCTCAGACCCAGCGTGGGCAGAGGAAGGGGCAAGGAGCCTCCTGTCGATAGCGGGGACAAGGAACTCCTGTTTCTCCAAAGGCGTCTGGGAAGCATCCCCGACTGTCTGTCTGTCTGTCCCTGGCATATCGCAGTGCTAGAGGCGGCAGGCTGAAAGCAGGGCTCCAGCACCCTGTGGGCACCCTGGGCCAAGGGGCAGGAAGTCCCCCCACTCCACTGAACTGCTTTGGGCAAGCTTCACCTCAGGACCGGAATTTGGAAATGGTGGGAAGTTCATGCCCCAGCAGTAAGCTGTGACCCTTGTGGGCTCCTGGAAGAGGCCTGTGTTGCATCGCCTCCATGTCCCTGGTTGTCACTCTGTTAAATTTCCATTTTAACGTGAAAACAGCTGGTTTCATGGTACCTCTGTGTTATTTACACAGTCATGCATGCAATCCCTGCTGAAAACTGCATTACACACTACAGCAGTGTCCTGTTGTCTCATAGGTACTAAGTGGGTGGATGGAGAAGTGATTCCAGCTCTGAGGACAGGCCACCAGTGCTCCTTGTGCCTTGCCCATGGCCACCCTGGCAGCTTATGGTGAAACCAGGGTTATTCAATGGGGGAAAAGCCATCTAGGAGTGCTCCAGGTTGAGTGCAAGGGCAAGAGGAACCTGTGAACCGAGCCCTCTAAGCCATCACAGAGCCCTGAGGACGGGATGCTTGATGCACATCAAGGGACAGAGACAACAACTGTTGGCCATGCTCAATGGTACTTTGTTCTTGGCCCAGGAAGCAATGAAAATCCTCTGCTTTGAAGCCTGAGGAGGCCTTTTTATTATATCCAGGGCTCCTGGAAAAGGAAACTGCAAGTGCTTTCCCATAACGTGATAAAAAGCTCTCCTGGCTGAGACCACGGCAACTTCTTACACTTGAGAGCAGTGAAGCAGAGCAGCATGTGGCTGGGCTCAGTGCTTGCCCAGTCACTGGAAATCACTGGTTCTTGATGTGTATGTAACTGGGAACTGGAAGAGCCTTGGTGGGAGTCCTGTTGACCTTGAGCTTCACCACAGAGGTGGCAGCTGTGGTCAATGGCCATAAAGCAGCCCAGCGGGTGTTGAGCAGAGCCCTTGGCCCCCCATACTGGCTGGGGAGCTTGGGGAGGTGCAGGTCACACAGCAGAAGAGAATCCATGAGTATCCTATGTCCACACCTGAGAGTGGGCAGCTGTAGGTGAGTGCTGAGGTGCATGGTGGGATTTCCTGTGCTCATGCTGTGATGCTCCCAGGTGAGGAGGCTGCCAGGTTGTCTATGGCTTCAAGTGGGGCCTGGGCTTGCTCCCCATCCTTTCCCATAAGGCTGAGACACAGAAGGTCCTCCCAGGCACAGCCCCCAGCCTGGCTGGGTAACTCCTAAATGGTAAAGCTGGCCTAATTAGTCTGCTTAATCTTCTCCCATAAATCACTCCTCCCCATCCCCTGCAGACTATCGGCAGCATCTGAAGTCATTAGTTAATTTAAACCTGGGAGTTCACACGTTGGCTTATCAGAGTCATCTCCGTTCCCCTCTAAGCGCTTGCTCGGTGGATCCCTGGCTGCTAGATCCGATCTGCGCCTGCTTTGAAGCCCTGATGGGCTGCCAGCGGGCGAGGTGCTGCCTGTTCCCTTGCCGGCTTCCCTGCCTACTGGCAGGTGGGAGGGAAGATGGAGATCCTGCTTCTCCCCTTCCCCACGCTCCCTGTTTTTTTAACTTCTTCTCTGACTCATCCATTTGATTTGATGTTTTCACTTTTGTTTTACAAATAGCAGTTTGGCTGAGTGCTGGAAGGAGAAGGCAGCTCTGATGCTGCTGCGGCTTCCCCAGCTGCCAGGGGAGATCATAGAAACCTAGAATCATCTGGGTTGGAAAAGATCACCTGTAAGATCGTCGAGTCAGGTGAGCGGGGTCATGGGGAGGGAGCTGGTGGGCACAGTCTTCCCTTGCCCCTGACAGGAATGGGGGCAAGCTGGGGTCATTGCAGGATGGCTATGGGGAAGTGCAGACTTGGCTAAGGATCCCACTGATGGCTTGTATTGCCCATTGGTTGTGCTGTCACTTCTTCATTCTAATTTTCTTCTTCCTCCCTGGGTCTCCAGCCTCGTGTGGGCAGGACTCCCCAGGGTTCCAGGATGCATGGGAATCAGGGCTTCCTAAAGTGAGCTGTGTTGGTTGGGGGGCAACCCCGATGGCCTGGGCACACACCAGTCCTGGCTGTGTGGGCAGGTGGAAGGGAGCCTGATGATCTCGGCAGGGCCAGCTCAGCAACACAAAAGCTCAGCTCCCAGTGCAAGACAGGGAGAAGGAAAAGGTGGGGTTGGCAGCAGGACTGAGATAGCTGCGCTGGAGAGACCTTACAGGAGCCTACAGCAACAGGGTCTGTTGGCTCCCATGGTTTTTTTTTCCATAGGAGATAGGAGTGGGCAGGCAGTGCCCAGGCTGGGGGATGGCTGGATGGATACCCTTGCACAAGGAGAGCCCTGCCCACAGAGCAGCTTGGGGCAGCCTCCTCCCCACAGCAGCACCCCTGGGGCATCCTTGTGTCGGGACAGCAGCCAGGCACAGCACCCTACTGCCACAGCATGTGTAGCTCACAGCACCTCAAGTATGGGGTACAGGTGCTGTCATATACCTGGAGGGTACATGTCCTCCCAGTGCACTCTCTGCCCCGCTGGACTCTGCTCCGATTGCTCCCAGGAGAGTGAGGGATGGCTGCTCACGCTAGGACTTGTCAATCCAGCCTGCTTCCAAGGATGCTCTGTGCATGCCTGGGGCACAGTGACTGACAGCCCAAAAGAGACAGCTTTTTGGGGATACATTTTGGCTAGAGCACCCTGATCCAGACCCTCTAAAGCATCCTGGTGGTGCTTGTGCTCCCTGGCTGGCTCTGTGACTGTCCTCTTCCTCCTGCTTTCCTGTTCCATGGGGGAGCTGCAGTCGTGTTTAGTTTTGTAGTCTAAGCTCTGGATTTATTGCTTCCAGGTCTTCATGTGTTTGTTCATGAAATGAAAGACGGCTGGGTGAGCCTGCTTTCCACTCCTCTGGCCTGCCTCTTGCATCCTGGAGGAGATCTTTTGGCCTCAGAATGACACCTCCCTTCACATCTCACAGGCACCCAAACCCTGCACGAGTGGGGGACACATCCATGTGGGGTGATGTTCTGGGCAGATGTTAAACCTGTGCTCTGGGTGACAGTGTGGGAGAAGGTGCTGGTATGACCCTGTGCACTCCTCAGGCACCACAGACCTGGGGTACAGCACACAGTGGGCAGGGGGCCTTGTCTGGATGCACTTGAGTTGTCCCCATCCCCAGGCTGCTGCTCCCCTTCTGCTGTGGCCGGAAGACATGAGCTCCCAATTAAAGGATATTTCAACCAGACGAAGGGGCTGTGGTGGCTGGGGGAATGCACAGCAGGAGGGGATGGGGATAGGACATGTGAGAGACCAGAGGAGAACCTAATTTATGCTGGAATGTAAATACGGCAGCAGCACACTGCTCCGTCACCCTTTCCTGGCTCTGGAAACTGAGTGAGAGCCACCTGCAACAGCACAGGCCACATCCGTGCCATGGTAGAACCTGCATCTCACCTGGGCACTGTGCAGAGGTGACGAGGAGAAGTGTCAGGGGCTGTTGCAGCAGCCCAGTCCCACTGCTGCAGCTCCTGCTCTCTGCAGTGAGGTGCCATGGGTCACATATCCACCAGCAGAAGGATAGAGTCTTTGCCTTCCCTAATAATCCTAAGAATCAATAGCAGTGTCTCTAGCCCCCATGGATGTGCCAAACAACAGCTCGGAGTTAAGAGGGGAACTTCTCAGCAGGATTAACTCTGAAACCGAGTGACAACACTTTAAGTATCTGTGCTATCTGTGTCCCCGCTGCTCATTCTAGCAGCTAGTTCCTACTAATGAGCTTTACTCAATACCACTAGATTTGTCTGTAAGAGCAAACTCCAGGGATCAAAAAATAAGGTTTAAGACACAAATATTCTGTGAGGTACCCAGACCTGAATGGTTTTTTTTTGTTGTTCCTTAGTCCAGAGATAAGTTTTAAAGGAAACAAGGAGAGATTCTCCAGAATGTGAGATACAGAAACTTTTTTAAAAGAAAAGACCAAATAACATAAAATCACAATTTTATTTTTTTAGCTTAAAACGTCTGAATTTGGAAAAGTTTTCTTCTGCTTGCCCAGGGCAGCGTCAGCACAGATGCCCCAGCCCTGGGGAATGGGTCAGGTTTGGCCACTCCTCTCTGGTTTGCCAAGCATCACTGGGGAAGCTGTTGTGTGCTGGTGGGTGTCAGGACTGGAGGCACAGGGTAAACCTCAGCTGGCCACCTCCATATCCAGGGCAAAGGGAGCTCAGTAGGCAGGTGACAAAGAGCCTCAAACAAAACCCTAAAATGTCCAGCCCAGGCTGGCAGTGGGTTTGTCTCCTGCTCTGAGGCTGGAACCCAGTACAAGGACCTGAGCTCAGACACAGATGCTGGAAGAATTCACACCCAAAGACAGGTTGTGTTTCAGTTTTCTTTAATCTTCCACATGGCTTTTTTTTTTTTCCCATTTTGAGGCAAGAGTACTAACTGCTAAAGATGCATATGGAATTTGAATATGAATGATAAGAACAGCTGTGTATATCTATTATGAAT
This sequence comes from Pitta sordida, assembly GCA_013390025.1. Taxonomy (NCBI): domain Eukaryota; kingdom Metazoa; phylum Chordata; class Aves; order Passeriformes; family Pittidae; genus Pitta; species Pitta sordida. The sequence continues at coordinate 108,708 of WEKX01025675.1, read as the reverse complement.
GAACATAAACACAAATGTATAAACTGAGATTTGGGGGCTTTTGGAAGAATTAGTGCCTTTGTTCCTGGATTTTTTTCCTATCAAAGTTTGAACCAAAGCCCATTAGCCTGGACTTTCCCGCAGCCGACCAAGCCAGGAGCTTCATTTCGCCCTGGCTCTGAGCCATACTGAATTCTCCTCAACAGCTCAGTGAGCCCTAATCCTAACAAATTTACCCAGAGAAGTGGGTCTCTTATTACACAGCTTAATTTGAATGCTTTTTAAGGTTAATTTCACCTCCCTCTCCCTCTCCAAACATGCCTGCCCCTCCGGAGCCAGCTCCCCTCTTCCCCAGCTCCCCCCCAGCTCCATGTTAGCGCCAGCCCGGGGGGGAGCGGCCCCTTCACCACCGCGATGGTTTCTAAACGAGAAAATAATGTGATGTGTGTCCCTGGGTCCAGACTCTGCCTGGAGGGTTTCCTAATGCCGAGCGACTTCCTCTGCAAATTAATTGCAACTTTCGTTGGGTGAAAATAGCCCTGGAAGCCCCTTCCCCACAGGCTCTTCCACATGTGATATTACTCATTTCATAATCTGATGCCTGTGACTCTATTCCTTCCTTCCCCTCCCCAGCGTGCTGGTGACTGCCCGTGAGGGGACTGGCAGGATGAGCCACTGGCAAGGCAGCAACGCCAGGGTAAGGGGAGCCTGGCCAAGCCAGCCCTAGATCTTGCTTTGCAACAGACTGTGGAAGAAAACCTCAGTGTGGGGAAACTGAAACCCAGCCCAGTGCAGGGAGCAGCTGTCAATTCCATTAGGGAAGGAATAGGGAAGGAACCAGCCATGCCTGGTGGATGGTGGTCACAGGAGAGGGGCGGTGGAGGGGCTGCAGTGTGGTAGGGGCTCACAACAGGGGTTCAAAAGGGACAGGGCAAGGGGCAATGGTTTCAGACTGAAAGAAGGTCATTTTAAATTAGATATAAGGATCAAGTCTTTTTACAGTGAGGGTGGTGACACACTGACACAGGCTGCCCAGAGAAGTAGTGAGTAGCCCAGTCCTGGAAGGTCAAGCTGGACAGGGCTCTGACCAACCTGAACAGGTTGAAGATACCTCTGCCCATGGCAGAGGAGTTGAACTAGATGGCCTATAATGGTCCCCTCCAACCTCAACCATTCTATGATTCTATAAAAAGGAAGAGTTAGGTGGGAAACAGAGGAGTCAGGACCCCACTTCACCCACCAGCACAGTGTTGCAAGAAGCAGAGACTTTCCTCATCAGCTATGTCTGGGGGTTTGTGCTGGGTCACTGCAGATGTGGAATGGCAGTGTTGCAGCCCTGGGGTAGGGTTTTTCTGCATGCCCTCAGGCAGGGAGATCCTTTCTGCAAGGGACAGGGTGCCTGGCCTGTCTCCCAGCTGTCATGGCAGCTGATATTCACCCTGCTTGCTCTCCTCTTCTTTGGTCACATTTTTCTTCTTTATACTCAGTTAATGCTTTTATATTTGCTCAGGCTGAGCATCACAGATAGTGCAGTATGCCATTGCCCCAGCAGGTGATGGGGCAGGGAAGGGACTGGGGATGAGCCCTGTGCTATGCCAAGGTGGCTGAGCTGGGCTAGGATGCCAGTGGGACAGAAGATCCAGGAACAGCACTGAGAGAAGTGCTAGGCTCTTCCCATCAGTGATTCCATGAAGATGTCCTCTCTGAAGTGTGTCCACAGGTCATGTCTGCTGCTGCCATGTCCTGCTGCCAGGAAACCTCCTGTGCCTGCTCCCAGCCCCTCCAAAGCCTCAGTGCCCGGCGGTCATCTCGCCGAGTGGATACCTGTGTTTGATGATTTTGCTCCAGGCATACGAGCTGCACGTATCAAAGCTGAGACACATCTTATCTCCTGGCTGTCTTCCTGCCTGCTCCCAGCCTGGGAGACCCAGCTGTGGGGTCTTCACTGTGGTTTCCAGCACTGTGTGTTGCAGTGGATTTGAGGCACTAGTTTCAGGGCAGGGGGAACCCTGGAGCAGGTCTCTGGGGTGCAGGTTGGAAGGGCGGGCACAGCCAGGACCCATCTGCCAGGAGGATGCTGGTCATTGCTGTAAGGTCAACCTTAAATAATGGGAATAATAAAAATAAAACAGCCTGGGGGGAAGGAGAGAACAAACTGAATTCTAATGAGCTTGCATAGACACATCAGCATGATCATTTCATGCAAATCATTTTAAAAAGAAAAAAACAACAAAAACAAAACCACAAAAAAACCCCAACCAAACCAAACCACTGAGTTTAGATTGAAGGATGTTAGACACAGCAGCCAGGGCACAATTTCACAAGGACACAGAGGTGGCTTGTACCCCCATCCCCACCGAGATCACACCTCTGTGAGCTGCTCCTGCCCTGTTGTGCTGAGGAAAGTCCAGGGGTAGCCCTGGCTGCAAAGGGGGTGGGAAATGGACCCAAAGGAAGAGTTAGATGCTGCTCGGTGCATGATGGGGATTGGCATCTTGTCAACTGCTTTACTGCAACCAAGTGTGGTGTCTGGTGTGAAGGGGCAGAACATTTTCTTTTAGGGATGGCCAAAATTTACTGAGTTGTGGAGGCAAACACTGAAAAAGGAAGTTTTAGAAGGGAAATAAAACATTAATGCTTCAAGGCTTAAGGCAATCCTCAGTGTAAAGGCAGGAAAGTAATTAGTGCTGTAGATGGGGAAATAACCAGCATTAAATAGAAGCAATATGAGTGCAGGTTGAAGGAGCCCTGAGGAGGAGGATGGGCAAAGGCTCTCCGGGAGATGGCAGGGAATAAGCCTGGAGTGCCCCAGGACCTCTTTAGCACACTGAGCCCCAGCAGTACCATATTGTAGGGGAGGCTGCCCCTGCAATACTCCAGCGCTTCTCCTCCTCCTTGCCTCAGCTCCCGCTGGCCACAGGCCAGGTGAAACGCTCCTCTGAGCACGGCGGGGACTGGTCCAACCCTGCACAGCTCCAATTATCCCCGACTGGAGACTTTCCAGGAATCCCATCCCCTCTCTCTCCGCCGACCCTGCCTCTCCCAGCCTTCCCCCCTCAAAGCAATTTGACTTTTATAGTAATAACTTCTGAACCCTGGATTGGGGCTGCGCCAAGGAAAGCAGCAGAAAACAATGTGATGGGCCTCGGCAGGCGCGGAAACTCCAGCGACTGAGACCAGCCCTAAAATAACTTTTGAGCGATTCTTATTTATTCTGGGAGAAAGTTCGTTCATTCACAATTTGGAGGGGAGATAAATGAGGGCGGGCTGGGGCTGCCCACCCTGCACAGCAACAGCATGCTGTGGCTGTGGATGCAGGGTTCCTGCAGCACCAGGAGCAGACAGATCACCACCCTCCTCCTGCACATCTCCTGCTGGAGCATCAGGTGGTACTGGCAAACTCCATGTGGGAACAGACTGCATCCTGCTGTGGGTCCTGGTGCGCATCAGCGTGTGCACAACAGCTCTCAGGCTACAAGGAGTAATTCTGGAGCTCTGAGCTGCTGTGCCTTCTCCGCAATTCACAGGGGCTGAGCCAGAGCTCCCAGAGGAACCTGGAGCAGCCTCGGCAACTGCAACTGTGGGCACTTGTGAATCAGGGACACTCTGGAGGAGGCAGCCAGCCAGCCAGCCCTCGGCACTGCCACGTGCCTGCTCGTCAGAGTGTTTTATGGTTCCTGTCACCACAGACTGGGCACTGGTCGGGATCTGGAGTGCAGCAATGACTGCCAGACAGGGTTCAGACTGCCTGTGTGACCCTCAGGGTGGACAGCTGGGCTCCCTTGGCAGGTTTGGAGAGCAAATGCTGGAGAAACACAGTCTTTGCCTGCTGGGTGACAAGGGTGACAGAGACCTTATGGCAGGGCTCTGTAGGGAGGTGAGCGGGACAGGGAAGGACAGTGACCTACCTGACTGGGGATGAGGGCCTTCCAGCTTCATATGCAGCTCATCTCCAGGAAGGATACATATCCAGGACTACCTGCCCATCAGCATCTCAGAGGCAAAGCTTGATCCACCTCCATTGTGGTAAGATGTCACAGTGGCACAATGTCACAGTGGCACAGGACAGCACTGCCATCATTATCTACCCTGCACATCAGATATTGGAGGGTTCTCTGCTCTGGAGTGGGAAAACCCGGCTGCATTCCCTTCCTCCCTCCAAATGGACAAGAGCACATGCCTGGGCCATCCCCTTCCTCCTGCTACCTGCAGTCTGGGGCTCTTGCTGAGTGTCACTGAATGTTTTTGCTTCAGGATTTGTCTCTAACATGTGGACACAGTGGAGCTGGGGGCCTGGAGCTGCAAAAGGCAATGACTCGGTCCTGCCCTTTGCTGAGAGAGGAGAGCCACCAGTTTTTGTTTAGCAACACAGTCAGCCTGGTACTGGATAAACTGTCTCGGTTGCCCTTGCGTGGGGGGAGCAGAGTTAACTCAGGGTCAGACACAGGGCAGAAGCAGCCCTTGGCAGCGCCGGCCAGCACACATAACTTCCTTAATGGCACAGTGCCCACAACGGTGAGACTGGCCCTGCTGGGCCACATCCCTCATCCTGCCAGGCAGGAAAGCCTTCGGTCCCTTGCTCCTCCTCGCCTCTCTGCATCCCCTGCCCTCTGCCCTGCTACCGCTGCAGGCAGCCCCGTGCTTGCCAGCTGACTTCCAGCCTCACTGCTCTTCAGGCTGTCTGAGCAGCTCATGATCTTGGCAGGCAACTCAGAATCCTACCAGCCATTATTACAATGATTATTTGTGTTTCCAAGCTCAAAAAGGTTTTCCTCTCACTTCACTCCTGGCTGGCCATGAGCCAGGTGGGACTGAGGAAAGAGGAACATCCTGCACTGTCATAGCAAGGGACTGTGGTGGGCTGTAGGAGATGGGCAGAGGGAAGAGCAGATATTGTCCCTCCTCCTGAATGTTCAGATTGGAATTCAACACCTTATTGGTTAATCCATTAGCTATGATTAGCAACTCTGAAGCGTGGACTGGGGTTAATGGACTCCCTCCCATTGGTAAATCTCCAAGAGGAGTTCAGCAAGGTTATCTGCACCGGGAACAGTGAGGGAAGGATGGGGATGAGTGCAATTGAGTTAGGATGCTGTTGAATGAAGAAGCCAAACTGGACCAGAGCAAGGATGACATAAAATGTCCCCACAGCTAAAACATGGGGTAGAGCATCATTAAAATACAGAGCAGAGCACTGCACCATGGTTGTTCTCAGTCGTACAGTGCTGGGGACTGGGGCAGCAAATCCCTGTGGACACCAGCCCAGCCTGAAATTCAGGGTCAAGTCTGCTGGCTCTGTCCCTTGTGAATCCCTTCACCAGCACCTTCATTTCCCTATGTGGGCTGCATCTTCCTCCAAGTGGGTGTTCCTCCACAGCCTGGATTTCATTGTTTATTAAATTAGCTCAGCAGAAACCTGTTTGTGATGATGATGTGAGGTAGCAACCTTCAGTGTTTTCATTAAAATATACATGTATGTATTTGTTTTCTGTGGTTATGAATGTAATTCCACAATCCACTGAGGAGCTGGTAATTTTCTGGCTGAGGTGGGAAGTTGCTGACATCTTGTGATACATGACAAGATTGATTGTATTTGCTTACCCTTTAACCTAATAAAGAAAAATAATGTTCCTTAGTCTCACTAATTCTCTGTAAACTTGGGCATTGCTTTACATCAGCTGGAAGTGCAAGCACTGAACCGTATCATTGTTGGGGCAGGAGTCCCACTGCTCAGGTCCTCTCCAGCTCTCAGCTGAGGGGGACCAGCATGGGAGCATTATCCCCAAGAGCACACAGGACCACTGAGTCTGAGGGTTCTGTGGTGGTCATGGTGGGGATGTGGCCTCAGCCCCCATGCATCCTGATCGCTGGGAAAGCATTAACCAATTTGCTGCTAATCGTGTTATCACCAGCACATCTGAGCAGCTGCTGGGGTAGCACAGGCCAAAGCAAACACAGCCCAGTGCCCTGAGGACACAGAGCATGTCAGAGGCAGCTGCACCTACTCTCAGGTTTCCAGGCCTCGTATCTCCCACTCTATCTACCACCATATTGGTCCAGTTGGCCTCTGGAAAGAAGGAGGCTTCACAGGAGAAACCCAGCCAGCACTGTGTAGGGAGAGAGGGATTCTGCGGCAGTGAGGGAGGGAGCTGCCTTGGTCAAAATCTGGGCTGGTACTTCGACACCAGTGCCAGGGTGACCTTGGGCATGCTGCACAGGGGGCACTATGCCTGGCAAAACATCTGCCCTCCTTCACTGGGAGATAAGATGTAAGAGGTGAAGGAGGGGGCTGAGTGTCAGGGTGCATGTGGCAGGGGGTCTGCCATCCCCACACACCATCTCTTCTATCCCCCCTTCCCAGGGACAGCCCTCTCCAGAGGGAAGGAATTATTAGGCAGGGCAAGCAAAGACACTACACCACAGTTCCCCTCAGTTACTCACTCATCCTCCAGGGAATCATCATGCCTGATTTGTTCCTACTCAGTTCCCGAACCCTACACACAGCTTGACTCCTCCAACCTTCTCCGAAGCGCAGCACAGAGCAAACAGGGTGCACGTTGCCTCAGGTCAACAGTATGGGGGTGTAGCATTGCCCCAGGGTGATGAACTGTGCCCATGGCAGAGTGACCCTGACCTGGGTGTGTGGAGGTGAAGGGGATGGAACTCGGGGAAAGGTTTTGCCTACTCATGAGCTGAGCTGGCAGGGGGTTGCTCAGCTGCCCAGTGCGGTGGTTTGCCAGCCAGCTGCCACCCAGCCGGGAATTGCCTTTGCCTTTGCTGGTGTGCTTAAAAATAACCCGCTAGCTTGTCAAGGTTATAAAAGAGAGAGAACAAATTGCTTTCTGAGTTGATTAAACTGCTCAGCGTGGCTGCGCACGCAGCGCTCGCTGTACGGCTGGGACGAGACGGAGTCTGGCGCGTTAATTTGCACTCAGTAGCTCCTGTGCTAATAAGGGCTTGATGAGCTGCCTCCTCATACCCTCACTACCGGCCCCTCTGAGCAACGCTTGGCTAGGCCCTGAGGCAGTTGGGACACTTTGTTTTTTCAAAATGCCTTTTTTTCGTTGCCTTCATGTTGCTTTTGAGCAGTGCCACGTCCGGAGCTGCCCTGGAGCCACTGGACCAAATCTCCGGAGGATTTCAGCAGGTCCCTGCTTCATCCCAGGGCAGCCAAGGGAGCACAGGAAGAAGCACACTCCAAAACAAAGCTGCAAGGAGAAAAACCCACCCGTGGCTGCAAATTGCTGCCAGACACTACTCCATGCCGGTGCAACAGCCGCCCTCGCCGCTGTGCTGCTTAGAATCACCCCACGATGCTGCCGCCGCAATGGGGTCTCCGTGCTAAAAAGAGGTTTCCAAATATAACCAGCCCCTCACTTCCCCCCACCCTCCCCCTCCAACTTTCTGGGAAAATCCCTTTCTGCCTAAAATTATCCAGATGTGCTTTGCAGCTTGAGGGGAGTTTGTGGGAAAAATACGAGGTTCGCTGGATGAGATGTTTCCTGAAGAGTGGGGCTGGGAGCTGGTTCCACTTTGGAGAAGAACCCACGCCGCTCACACACCGCTGCTGCCAGAGCTTGGCTTAGTTAGTTAAGCCAGATTGGGTTTATCTCTTAATGAGAACTAGAGAATGAAGGCACTTTTCCTTTTTTTAACCTTTTTTTTAATTCATACTGTGAGTTGAGGAAAGGCGGAAAAAGATTTACTATCCAGACTGGTGCTTCCTAGCACTGGCTCTGGCTGCTGTACGTGTCTTTCGTGGTTTATGTTGTTTGTCAGCACTGTGGGCTCCCATTGATACCCCTACACCCCAAAGGGCATCCCAAGGAGTTGGCGTCAGGAATCCATCCAGGGGCCAAATTTGGGGCCAAACTATGCAAAGCAATTTGGGGGCTGCATCCTCGAACTGCTGAATGAATTTTCAGTGATGATGAAGCAGCGGCGGGATAGGGGCTTCACATAAATTGTAGCAATTTGCTGGCTCTGCCACTCTAAATCCTATCTAATTATACCAAGTGCAGCATCTGACATTAATTTGTTACAGTGTGTGTGTATAGAGCACTAGACATTTTGGGGACAGATTTAAGAGCAGCCTTCAGATCTTTGCCCTTGCAATCCGCTGCCAGTCACAAACTACTGCCTTTGACTGCCATGTTACCTGCTTATATCAGAAAAATCAGTTATTTTGAATTCTAGAATATTATTATTTGTATCTACAATCATTTTACAGATGCAAAATTCAAGGCTGCATTCAGGCACATTTGAGGGGGGACGGGGGAAAGAAATACTGGCCCTCTTTGCTCCTAGTTGCCCTTTTCAGTCTCTGAGCTGTAAAAGAAGATTGACAGTGATTTCAAGACACCAGCAGCAAAGCACAGCCTGGGTCACGAGCCAGGAGCACTCTGGAGGGGAGAATGCCTGGGAACCAGGCTGAGAAGTAGCTGGTGTGGACTGAGCCATGCGATGTCAGGTTTCTAACCAGCCTGCTTGAGCTCTTTGAGGATATTACTGCTTTGCTAGATAAGAGAAATTCAAGGGATGTGCTATACTTAGAGTTTCAAAACACACTTGGCATCAGTGCAGATCAAAGCCGAATGGTGCAGGCAGCATCCCGGAATAGAAGGTGAAAGAGGAAAAAGATTTGGAATTTACTGGGAGAAAAAAAAATACACTGAAACCAACAGCACGAGGCTGCTGAGCTAAAAATAGCAAAGAAGGTATTAGTAGCGACTCCGCACGCAGACTGACACTCAGCTCTCTTCCCCTGCTTGGGGAGAAACCTCCTGCCCAAGAGGGGAGATGCGCAAGGAAAGCTCTCCAGTCCCGGGAGCGTCCACTGCCCCAGCCTGGCTCCCAACTGAAACCAGTGCAGACCAGTAGGGTTTAGGAGACCCCCAGCAGGGTGGGATGTGTGTCACCTGTCCCCTCAGGCAGCCCATCCTGTCCCTGCCGTGTCAAGTTATCCATGTCCCACTGGCAGCTGTTTCCGATGCCATAAACTGCAACAGTATTGCTTTGTCAGCTCCCATACCAGTGGCCAGCCACAGCCAAGGGCTTTTACACAATCCTACAATATCCAGCCAGCAAGGAAGAAGCTCATCCTCCATACATGTTCTTGGAAGCACCACAGTTGTATCACAAAGCTACTAGAGGACTAAGAATGCTGTGGGAACCCCTCTAAAGCACCAGTTTCTGGGTGACAGGTTTCAGTTGGTGGAGATCACAGGCAGTGAAAGCCCCACCGAGGGACACCTGTGAGTGATGGAGGGGGGTGGGGTTCCTACAAGTCCCACGTGGGCCCAGGTGTGTGATGGGATGTTTCCTGTGGAGCAGAAAGATTTGGGCTCAAAATGAAGGAGGGAATTCTTTCCTACCTGACCGTTCCTTACCTCTCCTGCTTGTGGGTTTGAAGATGAGCGTCATCCTGCCTTCCCTGGGAGCAGAGGGGAGAATATTTCTGGAGAACCTCAAGCTATGGACCTCATTCTCTAGGTTAGAGCAACTGAGCTAATTGCAGCTCTCTGAGGGAGCAGGCAGGCAGTCCCTACTACACTGGACACCCTAACTCCTGCCATACTGTAGGGGACAAGCCTGCTGTGGCTGGTGCCACATTCCCCATGGGTCCTGGTACCTCCTGTGACAGCTAAGAAAGAATTGGCTCTTGTACCTCTAAGGCAATGCAAGCATCTCCCCCTAAAGGGCTGGATCTAAGGATGATGGTGTGTACTACTCCCAGAAATGGGCATCCCACCTCCTGAGGTACCACTAAGCCAGACCCTATCCGGGGGTGACAGCTCATACCGCCACATGTCTGACACTGGGGGCTGAGGGGTGGGTGCTGGAACGTGTCCTGGGAGCCAGCCATCCTGGCCCCACCACACGCCGCCAGGTTTCCTCTCTGGCGTGCCAGGCTCCTGCCAGCTGAGTTTGAGGTGAGGCATTAACACTGGTATCTCTGTTAATATTGCTATAAAGCAATAAAGGTAACTTGATTGCGGAAAGGCAGGGAGACCAGTGGGTTTGGAGCTGTTCCACAGCACTGCTATTAGAAAGCTTGAAATGAGAGTTATTAAATTACTGCCAGGTACTGCAGGTTTTTCCTAACAGGGATTCTTCGGCTTGGCTCGGAAACTTAAGCTCTGGCTTGTTCAGGTTAATTAAAAGAGAGCTGGACATCTTCCAGGGCCATTCCTGGTGGCTGCCCCTTACCCTCTAAGGCCCAGGCAGTGCATGCCAGGGGTACCCATGGGTATCACCCTGCTGGGGAAGGGTGAGGGTGCATTGGGCATCAGCACTGGGCAGGGTTGGCAGGTTGGGGAAGCCAGGCTTGCCATCCCACAGGACAGTAACCTTAATGTCACTCACAGTCACCTGGTGCCTTTGCTCCTTCTATCCTGGGATGCTGCCCCTGGACCCATGGAGCATGACTGGGGCTGGGATCCCCACCCTTTCTCCCAGGTAGGGGTGTCAGGAACACAACTAGGGCAGCAACCAGAGGTGTTTGTGATGCTCTCCTTTCACCCATTGCCCCCAGTCACCAGTGAATTCCTGGTCCCTTCAAAGGGAAACCAGGAGTGAGCACAGTACAGTGAGAGAGCGGCTGATGGGGGGCAGGGGACCAGTGGGCAAACAATGTCCTCGCTGTCCCTCTTCCCACCCTTCTTATTGCACTCCTTTTGACATCTGACACGTTCTTGCTGCTGCACAACTGCCACTTAGGGATTCATTTGGCCTCTCATCACAGAGAGCAGGAAAAACAGCATGAACAGGGAAAAGAGGGTGATTTGGTTTGGAGGGAATTGCCTTCTGACCAGGGGCAATTTTCCATTCACGTATGCTTACCAGTCCCCACCATTGCTTTGACTCCTGCCTCAGCCTCTCCAGGTATTTTCCTGCTCCCTCACCGGGTGATAGAAAGTTTTTGGCATTTCCCCCTCCTTGCCCTGGAGCGGATCACCTGCAGAGTGGCCTTTGTGGGGCTGGGGGATGCAGGCAGGTGGCTGAGCTGCCTGGTCCCCTCTGGCTGGGAACGACAGGCAGAGGAACTGTGGGCTCTGGCTGGGCTGACCCTCCCTCCTGCTGCCTGTCTTTGATTCCCTGACTGCCAGGGAGACAGAAGAGGGTTGACACAGCAGTTCAGGCCATAAGAGCTCCCATTGTTATCTCCCAGCATGGCTCACTCCTGCTCCACCTGACCACTGAGCAGCAGAGAACCAAACCTGTGGCACACCTGAGTGGGGCTGAGCTGGGTCCCCCCTGGCTTGCTTGTGTCCCCCGCTGTCCCTGGGGAAATGAAAAGCAACTGGGGATGTGTGGTGCCAGGAAGGTGCATCCCACTGCTCATCAAGCACCCCAGGGAGGACGGAATGGTGTGACCCCTCTGTTGGGCTGCCATGGTGGGGAAAAATCCTGCCTCCATGTCCTCTTCAAAAACAGCTCTGGGAGAGCAGGAAAGGCTCACAATCCCACGACTCCTCCACTCACCCCAAAATTTCCAGATGGCAGAGGGGTCTCTGGATTTGGGACCAACACTGTGGAGAGGCTGGGGCCAGTTGACCTGCCTCTGAGCACTCCCAGGTCTCTGGCAGGACGATGGGTGCTGGGGGGTGGTGGTGGTGGGTGAAGCAGGGAGCTGTAGCTGCTTGCTAGCCCCCAACAGCACCCTCCCCTCTCCTGCCCTGGCCAGGCTGGTGGAGGTGAGGGTAAATGCTGCTCACAGCTCCGTTAGTGACTCAACCCCCCGAAACGCTTTTTGTACTCATTTTCCCAGAGAGAGTTTAATGGGGTTTGTCGTGCCAAAACCCCAAGCTATGCTTCACTTTCATCCCCTAATGCAAGCCATATATCAAGAGACACTAACGGAGCAGGGAGGGTTTCTGACAAGGGGATCCTGGGAACAATCAGCCAATACCCCCCGTCCCCCCATCCTGCGCCCCCCTGTTTTGTGCATTCCTGGTAATGTAAATAGAGAGGCGAGCGCTCGCAGCCCTCCTCGGACCCGGCGAGCCCGTCTGGGGACGGCGCCAGCAGCTCTGCCGTCAGTCTCCTCTCGGGGGCTTTGGCCGGTACCGTTTGAAGTGTCTCAAGTATCAGCGTCAGCGTTGTGTCCCCGCGGCCAGCAGTGCCCCCGCACATCTCTATTGCATGCACCCAGTGGTTGAGAGGCTGGGGACTCCAGCAAAGCCTAAAGTGTCCCTTTTTCCCCCTGAAAAGCCAAAATACCCTTCTTCCTAGAAAGCCATGATATGAGGACGGAGGGTGGAACTCTGGCACCAAGAGCACCCTAAGAGACCCTTGGGGTCCTGAGCCCTGTTTGATACCAGCTGCTGAGTCTGCCTCCTTTCATGAGCACCCTGGGGTGCCTCCATCCCCTGGCTCTCATGCAGGGAGGGATGCAGCTTCCTTGCCTCAGTGAGGTGGGGATGGCTGCTGCAGCTGTTCAGGGTTCTCACACCCTATTTAGAGCAGCATTGGGTCCTGGGGAGCACGTGGTGGTTTGGCACCAGGCATCATCTCCAGGGATGTCCTAGAAGGGGGAACACTGGAAGGGTGGATGCCCTTTCTGTGATGCTGTGTGAGGCATGGGGAAACCCAGAAGACTGACTTTTCTTAATTTAAACACCCATGCATTTGCTTGTTGTGCATGTTAGCAACGTCGGATTCATCTCTCCTGAAGGATGTTGGCCATGTATGGCACTGTGTCACCTAGGAGGTGATCTGCAAGCCAGCCTAGGCAAGTAGTTTTTTTCCCATGAGCTTCACTCACCATCCCAGGAAAAACCCAAGCCCTCTCCAGGCAGGGCCAGGGAGCCCAAACTGGGCACACCTCATCCTTCTAAGGGAAAAAAAAATTCAAGCCAAAAAAGCCTCCCCTGGGAGAGTTTCCAAAACAAATCCTGAGCCTTGGCGCACTGCACAAGAGCAGAAAAGTTCCTGGAGGTTTTTCTTTCAGCTTGTCTGGATGAGAATCCCCAGCAGCGTTGCAGCCAGAGCAAGTGATGTGAGAGCCAAGGTGGCACCAGTGCCAGTCTCTGACAAAACAGGCCACAGCAGGGGGAGCAGACACAGCTGGGACCAGCTGAGTGCAGAGGAGGAGGTGCCAGCAGAGGGGACACTGGTGAGGCCTGTGTGCCTGGAGTGGGGTGGGCACTGGCTGTGATGAGCTCACAGAAGTCCCAGGCCAGTGGGAGAAATCCCTCAGCTGAGCACCTTGGGACTGGCTGTGGAGCTGAGGGCTGAGTGAGCGCAGGCAACCGCCTGGGACCATGTGTGCCTGGGAGAAGCTCCAAGGAGAGAAGGAGCTGGGATGATGGCAAGCAAGTAAGTGGGCTTTAGGATGAGGAAGAGAGACCCCAAGGGGGATGGGGACCCCTTGGGGCCACCTTTGTGGTTCCCAGCCTGCCAGGCAGTGGGGTCAGAGACTCAATGGCATGGAGCTGCTCCCCTCTGTCACCCATGTGTCCCCAGCAAGAGTGCAAGGAGGGCCCCCAAAGTGGGGAAGGGGTTGATATTTCTGAGGTTAACTCCTTCCTTACTGTTGGATGTCAGTAATCTAACCAAGGCTGGGGAGAGAGGAGGTCTGCAGTGTCCCCACCCAGCAATTGAATAGAAAGCATAGGAAAGCTTGCTCCTGTCTGCAGCTGAAGCATTGTAGAGCAGGAATAGCACAATACAAACTTGTGACTGAACCAAAGCTGTTCTGAGGAAATGTCGCCTAGGCTCCATGTCAGTGAGGTGTGCCCCTAGGTGGACACCCTGCCCCTGCAGAAGCCTTCCCCAGGTACCAGCCACTAGATCAGAGTGGCACTGCTCTGGCTGCTATGGTCTTGCCCTCTCCCACGCACCCACAGTGAATCCTGTGATGGGGCTGGTGATACGTACTGGGTGGCCCTGAGGGACCCCAGAGAGTGCATGGGGGAAGGGTATCTGTGAAGGGTTTATTTGCTGGGACCAACCCTCGGCAGCCCTGGGGTTTACGAGGCAGCCGATGAGGCTGCTTCCTTGTGAGCTGCAGCAATAAAGCTTGCCGGGGGGTCAGAGGTGATACCGACTGCTCTTAAGTGGCCAAAACCGGTGGTCTGTGATGGAAACTGAACTTCTTGAGCCATAATCAGAACCAGCGGGGTTAAATTCCAAAGGCTAAATACCGAGGACTTAGCCTAAACATCTCTCCCATCTTTCTCAGTCTGTCCCAAACAGGATCCTGCAGTGTGTGGTTTTTTGGGCAAGGTCAGGCTGCTGGCATGCGAGGTGTGTGTGCCGCATCTCCCCAGTGCCTTGGGATCAGACATTGCCAGGGCAGCCGAATTTCCTCCATCTCGGTGCGCTGTTGCACTGGGTAAACATTCTGGAGTGCTTGGGAAATTCAGAGCGACCTGCGAATGGATGCAGAGTTAAGCACTTACTGGTTTCAGGGCTCTCCAAAGCGCCAGGGTGAGGTTGATGCTGGGAACCTGTGCCCTGTAATTGTGTTTTTCTGCCCGAACGATATCTGAAGGGCTGGTTGGTTTGTTTGCGTGTTTGTTTGTAGAACAACTATCAAAGGAGGTCTCAGCAGTGATGCACGCTGCTTCTAAAAAAGGGCCTGCCCCGGAGCCAGCACAAGCCCTTCGAGCCACTACATGTCTCCATAAGCATAACCTGTCCTACCAGTGGTGGCTCCAGAGGCATACTAGCATTCCTGCAGGAGTGGGGGATTGCCTACCATGCCTGAAAACAGGCTCCAACATCGCTGAGCACTTCCAGGAGAACCCTGGGAAAGACTCTGCAGGGGCCAAGGATTGAATGTGAAAGGATGTGGCCAAAATGTGGCTGTGGAGAGGCAGGAGAGCGGGGAAGTTGATGGAAGCAGGGCTGAGCAGATTCACTGTCATATTTCCTGAGCTGTGGAAAGCTGGCAGAGATCTGCCTCTCCCTCCCTAGAAAAAGACACTAAAGAAATGCAAACATGACCATGCATCCCAAGGTCCATGTGCCAACTATAGTGCAGTCCTCAGAAGAGACCTGTCTGGACCTCTTATGGGCTGATTTCCCTGGTGGCCAACCCAATGGGGAGGAGGGAAAGCCCTTGGCAGCATCCACTGCACAAAGCCACCCCCACCCCTGCATGTGCCCAGGCATCCAGGCACCTCCACCTCCCCAGGTCCTGGTTTCTGCCTCCAGGCTGTGTGAACAGTCGCTACTCCCAGTGGCAGGAGGTTAGCAGAGGGCCAGGCAGGCTGCTGAGTGTTAGCATCAGTGTGGTTTATTACGCTCATTAATGATGTGAAGAAGGCAGTGTGTTAGCAAAAACGTGACATATTTAGGTTATTTAAGGCTGAAGGACTTTGCTGCTGAGGGAAAGGATTGCACGAAGATATATGACATTCACCATGGGCCCATGTGAGATGATGCATCTTGGATAGACTAATCAAGATAATTCACATATATTGTCCTAAATTAATTATAGCCACTAAGTACAAGCCCAACGTGTCAATGCAGACAGCTCAATTAACAGCTCTTATTCAATATATGCCGATGGTCAAAAGAGCAAAGGAAAGACTACAATGGGCAGAGAGCATAGAGCAAAGCACTGGAGATATGCATTGCAGTACCACTGCTTAAATCAACACAGCTCTTCCAGCACATAGGGAAGCAGAGGATGAGGGCGATGAGCACAGAGACAGTGTGGCAAGAGGCTAAAAGGGGACAACAAGGGACCTTTGTTAGCCTTCTCTTCCTGATAACCTCTTAAAAACAGAATAGATCAAGTATATGGAGTAGATTTTTAAATAGCAAGAGAGAAGGGGGAGGGAAAACGGAGCTACGTATTTTAAAAAGCAAGTGTTATTTGGGTGAAGCAGGAGCAGTGGTTCCCATTCATGCAGAGCAGTAACCCCGGGCCTCGGTTCCTGTGCACCATCCAGGATGTGTCTGTCCAAGGAGAAAAGATGGCAAGAGGAGAAAGACATGCTCAGCTCTGTGTATGGTGGGTGAAACCAGGAGCAGATGCTGTATCCTGGCTTGAAAAAGGATGTGGAAAAGTTGGAGAGGGCTCAGGAATATGGGGAACTGCTTTTTGAGTGGGAAGCTGAGGCACACCCCTGCCTATTTAGTCTATCACAGCTGAGGTTATTATGTGACTCCATTGCACTCAGCACGTGCCTCCATAGGGAAGGGATTTCTTTCAGTGAAAAACAGGTAAAACAGGTAAAAACCCAGCAGCTGGGGCTGGAGCAGCTCTTGCACCAGGCACCAAGAGAGCTCTCTGTCTCCCATTCCACACAGCCAAGGGGCTCCCTGCAGCCTTGCTTCAGTCAGGGTCCTCTTCCCCGGGTTCTCAACCTGGGGAATCCTGACACCAGGTGCCCTGTGCCCCGGGGCAAAGGGTGTCATGACTGAGCCCAGCAGTGGCTGTGGGAAATCTTTGGGCTGATTTCCCTGGCTGAGACTCCAGCCAGCATCGTGCAATATCTTTTCATTCCTATTTCATGAGATGTGAATAATTAATGAGAAACACAATGCAGGGAAGATAAGATGAATATATATGTTATACATACACTCACACACACGCATATTTAGTGCTAGAAATAATCAAGGCTCAAATGTATAGGGAGTGTTGTGGTACAGCAGCCACGAAAATGTAGGATAAGGACCAGGGGCACAGGGGAGAGTCCTAAAGGGCAGATGGAGGGGTTTTGAGGGGTATAGAGGATGTGATATAGGTGTTGTCTCCTATGGCAGAAGGGACCCCTAGCCCTCCCAGCTGACCCTGGAGCTCACTGCAGGCAGAAGCACATCCCCCAGCTCCTTCCTCAGAGGTGTGCAGGAATGCCCAATACCAAAGTGGGGGGGGGGGGCAATCCCAAGGCCTGCATTGACCTAGGTAAGGGGTGACATCCCAATAAGGACCTGTGCTGCATTGGGAGGTGAAACCCAAGGAAGGATGAGAAGCAGTATCTCTAGGTGCTTGGGGTTTGCACCCCTGACCAAACCACCTACCATAGCCTCTCAGCAGCCATCCCAGCCCATGCAGCCTACTATGTCTGTATGCAGTTGTGCTTCTCAGCCTCCATGAACAGCAACAGGCAACTGAATTGTATGTGTGAAACTCAGAGATTCTCCCTTCCACTGCACAGCAAATCCTATCATCTGCTACATCCAGCTCCCAGACGTTGGCCAGGAAATTGGCAGTCATTAATTAGCTTTCTGGCAGGCTCTCACCCTGTGGACTTGCCAGCCCATACAGAGCCCATTGCAATCTGCTGGTGCAAGAGGAGACCTGGTGTCCACTTGCCCCATACCAACTGCTGGAGCCTGCCCTGAGGAGGGGAGAATCCCCCAGCATCACTCTAGCCTGGGGTACAGGAACAGGGAGCAGGGAAAGTGTCTCCTGCTGCCTTCCTGCAGCCCCCACTCTATGGGGTCAGCACCAGAGTCATGGAAAACCAGCCACCTTCCATGGAGCTGCCCTGAGCTAACCCGGTGCAGCCCTTAGGCTGTTTTTCCAGCCCAGAGCTGAGCCCTGACCCATGGCCAGATGGAGGCAGGGTGAGGGGCAGATGCAGGGGACAAGGAGAACTCGGAAGGTGGCCAGCGGTGTGGCTGCAGGTGATGGCTCCAGAACTCGGGCATCAGTGTGGCCACACCTTCACTTGCTCAAGACATGAGGTGCTTAGTAGGCCCCCATAATCCTGGCTCATGTTGCACAAGATGAATTTGTCAGGGCTTTGCACCCCAACAGGAGTTGGCCCCATGGTCTACCCTGATCCAAGGGATGGGCTTGGCTCCTGGTAACAGGAGGATCTGTGCTGGTAGTGCGTGTGGGGTCTCCACACACGGACAGCAGGGATGCATGGCCACCCACTTATTGTTACCTACAGCTGATCCAGGCCCTGTGTCCTGATGGCACTTTGAGACATGTTTGTGGAGTCTTGATAGCCCTCTGGGTTGCACATTCCCCAGGCAAAGCAAGGGGGCCTGTGCCTCAGCCCCAGCCATCAACTGGCTTCCTGATGGAACACGATTGCATCTGCTCTTCCTGAGACCCTGAGAGTGGGGTGGTTTTCCCCCCCTCACCCCTTCCCTGGATTTCCAGCTTTTAAATTTGCTTTGCTCCCCAAATACTCTATTATAAATACTCTCCCAGGAGTCCTCCTCTACACAGCATCCTGAACAGTGCGTGTCACTTTTTCCACTAGCTTGTGCTCCCACTACAGCAGAGACCAGGTGTCAAGTTGGCATCACCAGCAGGACAAGGTTTGTCACCCCTTGGGTTCACCCCAGCCTGGCTGTACCTGCACACACCAGGGTTGGGGACAGGCAGGGGCACCCAACAGCCAGTCCAGCCCATCCTGCCTTTTATCCACAGTCGGCGGCTCCCATTTCCCAGGTCTAATTTATCACCTCACTTTTTATAAATGGGTCATTTCCCATACCCAGCAGGATAGACAATAGTGATGGGCCCTGGCACTGCACCACAAGCTCCTTTCAACTTCATAGTGAGTTCATCAAAGGCCCGAGACACCATTTCCCCAAACAGTAAAAGTGTCAGGGAAAGAGGCGTGTTGGGAAGCCTCGGTGACAGCCAAGTGCTTAATTAGTGGTAATGCAGAGTTTACAGCTCCCCTCACCACCTCTCCCCCCGCCCCTGGCCCCTTGTTTCTGGGAAGGGTGTGAAGGGTTAGACAGGTCTCTGTGCTGCTCAGTGACCCGTGATGTCCTCCAGAGACGTGGCGCTGGCAGAGGGGATGGGGATGTCCCAGCCTGGCTGCTGGGTTGAGAAAGATGTGGAGCAAGTTCTCCATGTGGCACTTACTCAAGAGCATTTCCATCCCCCAGGCTCCGCTTGTGCTGCAACCCACAGCAGCACCCATGGGTGCCCTGGCATCCACACGCACCCACTACTCCCTGGATGCTGGCTGACCAGGGAGGATGTTGAAAAGACCCAGTGCGGGGTCAGCAGTGGAAATGCTGTTTCCCACCAAGCCGCCCTCATCCCAACCACAGGGCACAGTGGCAGGGCACCAGGCTGGTGCAGGGAGCTGCTTACCACTGTTGCATCTATTTCATTCCTCTCTTCTCTGTGCTAATCCTCTTTCTTTTTCTCCAGAAATCATCTTCCTGCCCATCACACTCCCTGCCTCTCTCTGGGCTGTTTTTAATATATCCTTTTGGGAACAGAGCAGCCAGAGCCGAGCATGGTGACTTTGGCATTCAAAGGTAGACTGTAAGTATTAACAGAGCTGATGGCATTACAGTTGGCACTCACTCTCACAGCTTCCCTGACAAAGCCTAATGTCAGCCAGGATTTTTAGCCACAATGGTGCATTCAGAAGGGACTTCTCTCTGTCTCACACAGCTGCCAGACTCATCTTCTCACCCCTGACCTCGCTGGGAGTCAAATTTTCTATCAGAAGCTGCCCAATACAGGTAAGGAGAGAAAAATCAAGAGATTTGGTGATGTGCTGCTTCATCTACTTGATGTATGAATGCCCAAGGCTCCCTGGGGGGAGCACTGCACACCACTGCAAAGCTGGAGGTACAGGGAGACAGCAGAGAGGCCTACCTGGCCACTTGGTCAGCAAAGTATTGAATCCTGGACTAGGATGAAGCTGGTCCTGTACAGAGGAGCACCTCTGTGCCTTACTTTCCTGCCTGTTGAGGTGCCATATTACCCTCTGAGGACAAGCACATGGACAGAGGGCAAGGTGATAATGAGCAAGGTGATAATTTGTACTGTGGCACTGCTTGCTCTCCAGGTTCTTCATCCTGG
The DNA here is from genome assembly GCA_013390025.1 of Pitta sordida. Taxonomy (NCBI): domain Eukaryota; kingdom Metazoa; phylum Chordata; class Aves; order Passeriformes; family Pittidae; genus Pitta; species Pitta sordida. The sequence continues at coordinate 88,976 of WEKX01025675.1, read as the reverse complement.
GGCTGGAGAAGCACTCATTTGATATAAAGCTGATTTTCATTAGGGAGGAGCACTAGGTCTCACAGTGGGGCCCTGCTCACACCCAGTGGGGCTGTGATGCCAGCAGCTCTGCCCATTCCCCAGGCACGTGCCCCATGCTGGGTGATGGATGGCATCTCCACACCACCGCCTCAGTGTACAAAGGCAGAGCTGGCCCAGATCCACCCTAGGATGGGATGAGAGCCATGATGGACAATGTCCCCACGTGCAGGACTATGCCACTCCTTACCCAGAACATTGGTGCCTGGATGAGCAATGGGGCCTGGCAGCGCTGCCCCCACGGAGGGACCTGGCAGCTCCCTGGCACATCCCACCTGGCTGTGGTAACCCGCTTTGCCTCCCTGGCCTCAAGTTCCTGAGTGCTGGGCTCTCCCCCCGCCACCCTCCTCGGCATGGCTGGGGCCTTGTAGCTACAACCAGGAAACTATAAAACTTTACAGAGTGCGGCTGGAGAGAAACAGGAATTGCTGCAGTGACTGCCAGAAGGGCCAGCATTAGATTCACAAGATTTTCCAGGGCTTGGACTCGCCAGGAAGGGATTTATCCACCTAGAAGGAGCTGTAAAAACTAAAATTAAATTCTTCATCTTGGAAAGGGAGGGGGGAGAGAATGAAGAAACTGCTTGACCTCCCCCTGAATGCTCCGCTGGAGGCCAGGAACGTTGGGGGACGTGGGGCATCTATGGCTGCACCTGCTGAGCCCCTGTCTGAGGGGCACCTGGTACCCTGGGGGTCTCTGCTCTAAGCACTGTGAGTGGGTACTGCTTGTCCTGGGGACTATGCTCAGCACCCCTCCAGCCTGTCCAGCCTTCAGGGCATTATTTGGGAGTCTGTCTGGATGCCAAGGGGGAGGATTGAAGTCACTGTCCTCTCCCTGTTCCCCATCCCTGTTCACCATCGGTCCATCCCATATCTGCTGCAGCTGAAGATGGTGCCAGGCACGGTGTTGGGGCAGTTTGGGACTCCAGTAAGGAACAAGAAAGGATCATCCCAGCAGCTATGTTGAGGATGTTTTGTATGGTGTTTTGGGGTTAGTAAGCAATTAGAAGAAAAAAACCCATACTGCCCTGTGGACTACCACAGCATCTTGGGTAGCCATTGCAGGAGACAAAGCAGTACCTGGCTGAGTCAGGAGCTGCTGCTTTCTGATGGGGTTCAGCTGTTTTACAGACCACACATGGCCCCCACCTCTGGGGCAGTTGAACTGTGGCAACAACCCCTGCTCTGCATCATGGCCAAGAGGTCCAGGTCTGGCCACTTGCCAAAGGACGGGAGATCCTCTCCTGTACCAGAGCCACCAGTTCTCAGTCTGGGAGCATTTTGGGACTTAGCACAGTCCGAGATGCACCCCCTCTGCCCGTCAGCTTTCCCTGCCCTCTCCACACTGGTGTAGGGTTACCACCCCTCTCGTCTCCATCCCACCAGGCTCACACAGAGGTGGTGAGCAGGGGCACACCAGGGTCATCCAACCACAGGCCTGCTGAACTGGCCTCGGCACCCAGAGGCTGCCAGAGCAACACATCCTGCATTCCTCTCCACCTCCTCATCGGGTTTTCCCCAGTATAATGGTGCACACTAATCCTTCAGGAAAAGCCCACAGTGCTGCTGTCTTTGAGGACCATTTCCCATGTCAGCGGAGCCAGGGTGGCTAGTATAGCATCCCTGTCAGTGCATAGTAAAGAGGGCTGCATCATGACAGGGTCTTTTTAGGAATTTAGCACTCATGAGGCAATAAATCTTACATTGCTGATCTCTTTACAACAAGCTGAATCCTCTGAGCCTCACTGCTGAGCAGCCTGGGAAAGTATTCCGCCACAGCCAGGGAGAAGTCAAGCTGCTCCTCCAGACATGTGGAGGCAAAGATCAAACAAGGCTCACTTGGAAATCTCAGCAGAATTGTGCCAGAGGACACAAAGGATGCCCGGGTCATGCCAAAGCTGCAACTCTGTCACTGGCTCCTAGGGTGAGCCAGGCTGTGCTGGGACCCTGACAGGTTCATCTGCCTGGCCACTGGGGTGGAGCTCGGCATGCCAGCAATTTGATTTGTATTCAACCTTTCAGGGTGGAAAACCAAGGGAAACCTGCAGATTTGATGTTTACATGCAAAATCCCATCAGTTGAGTGCCTGGCTATTGGCAGTGCCATGTTGCTGGTCTCCTGTCCTGCTGGGACACCCAGGTGCTGATTTACGTATGGGCTTTAAGGCAGTCTTCCTTTTACTTCAAATTTTTTACCTGCAATAGATTTTACACCAAATGCATGAAAGCACTGCTGCAAAAGTATGTATCGGGAAATGCTCTTTTGTCACTTATTCTGGTTTTCTTTCTATTTTCCGCTTGTCACTGCCAGTGCAGGCTCTTAAAATAACTGGCCACTTTAAACCATGCTCCTTTGTTCCCTGTCTGAGCACCACTGGATGCCAGCAGGAGAGGGAGGGAGGTGAAGTGTCAGGGCCCTGTGGAGAGTTTTAAAGGAGGTTTGCTGTGATGGGGACAGTGCGTTACACCTCGAGTCCTCCAAGCTGCCCTCTCCCCCACTGCCAGCAGGGCCCTGTGTTGTGGGTTTTCCCGGGGAAGGTCCTCACGCTGTCACCACCCAAACTTCATCCAGGGTCCAAGAGGGCAGCCGTGGGTCTGCAACCTAGCTTTTGCAGCCTGTGGGCGGGTTCTCCACAGTACTGCATCCCCTGCACACTCCCCCCGGTTCCCCCAACTCCACAGCCTTGCCCTCAGGGCTGCCTCTTTTCCACCCTCACACCATCCACTTTGCAGCAAATTGTTTAAGCCATGAAGGCTCCTGAGCACGGGAGGGAAGGGGTGGGATGGAGGCCACGCATCTCCCTTGACCCCAGTTAGTGTGGGAAAGGGCTACAGCAAAACTGGTTAGGAACTGGCAACTGGCCCCAAGGGAAGCAATAGCTAAGCCTGGGCTTATCCCTCCCGAGCCTAGCGCCAGGGCAGCGGATGCAAATCCCAGGCAGGCCAGGAATTGCCTGGCACCTCTCCCAGGGTGTTTGCACTTTCATTCTTGGGCACCCTAGGAATGCAGCGTGACCGGGAGAGGGGATCCCTGCAGCCGGGGGGAAAGTGGGGTGGGGGTGCGGCTGGCCAGGGCGCTGCCAGAAGGCTGGGCTCCACCACCTGCAGGCACCAGGGCTGGGCTGGAGCCCGACTTGGAAGTGCTACGTCGGAGGCTTGTGCCATGCCTGGGCACGTCCCCACTTTGTTTATTCCGTCGGCTTATTATTTTATTTGACTATTTATTCCTGGCTGCCTTTTTCTCACGGTGGCTGTGTTTATTTAGCACACCAAGCCCGCTGGGCTCACACTGCTGCCCAGCACAGCCATAACCCCAGCACAGCAAGTCCTGTGATGGCAACTCCATGCTGAGGTTTCTCTCGAGCGCCTGGTGGGGTGTTTGCAATGGGTGTGACGGTGTTTCAAGGGGACAGTGGGCAGGGGACAAGAGGGTGGTCATGTGTGATTGGCACTGTTGATGCTGCCAGCATGCAGCCATACCAGAGGGCTCTAGCACCTGTATGTCTGCCCACCAACAGCGCATTGCAGGGCCACAGCAGGTGCACCAAACAGAGAAACCTTGGGCTGGAAGGAAGCAGGTTTGGAAAGTGTGAGGGTGGCCCTCAAAGTGATGCCATCCCTGTGCCATCAGTGATGCTTCTGGGGGATCCTGTCCCCACCAGCCTCCCAAGGTCACAGAGCCCAAACCCCAGGGTGATGTGGAGATGCCAGGAAGCCATCAGCCCTTCTCCCAGCCCTGGCTTGTCCCTCCATTGCCAGGCCCTATGTGGCATCTCCCATGGTGGCAGCCCCTGAGAATCCAAATCATTGGGTCCTCTTGATGCTGAGGACACGGCTGCGGCTGGGGGCCGAGGAGCCATGGCAACCCAGCAAGGATGGGGGTTGCCATGGCAATGAGAGGCGCAGCATCCGGAACTGGCTTTGGGCAAGTGATGCTCCAGGTGGGACGGAAAGCAGGACCAGGGTACCCCCCAAGGCTGGGGGATGCAAAACCCTTGTTTCAGAGTCCAGGAAAACTGCCCTGCTCTGAGGGCTGCCCCCAGTGCCTGGAGGGGGTGGGCAGATGGAGTCTGGTGGGGTCCAGACTCTGTGCCTGGCCCTGCAGTAGTCTCACTGTCCCCACTGGCACCGTCACCTCTGGCTATTCCCAGGCAGCCCCAACAGGACACTGTGCTGGTTCCTGCATGCTCAGTCCAGAAGAGCAATCATTTCTCTGCAGAGCATGCAGGGTCAGGTGATGTCCCTCCTAGATTTTTCCCGCCAAGAAGGTCTGCTAAGAAACTCTGAATATGAGTATGAGCCCCAAATATCTTGTCACTAGCTCCCAACTGGGAATGTCTCTGTGGGGTCAGGATATGGCATAAAGCAAGTTTCAGCCCCTAAATCATCATGTTTGGAGATTATCTGTGCCTTGTGACTAAAGAGTTGACCCCACCTCATGGCCAAGCACGCCCAGGGTCTCTTTACTGGCATTTTAGTGAGGACCCCACCATACAGTATCACCAGCTAACATCCCTGCCTTGCCCCCCCCCTTAGCCCCATGGCCACTCTCCACAGCGCGTCCCCATCCTGCCATGCCCCGTCTTGCCACAGGGCTGGGAGGCAGCGAGGGGAAGGGGGCGATGGGAGGAGGAAATGGACCTCCCAGCTGGGAAGCATGCGGGAGAGTGACATTTGCCAGACACTGATGCTGCTTTTGATAAAGAGCAGGGGGCAGTTTGCTGCCCAGAGGCATCTACGTTTCCCACACCTCCCAGCAGCTGGGGCCAAACATCGTCCCCCAGCCCTGGAGCCTTTGCCTCCCGCAGAGCCGGAGCCACACAAGGCTGGATGCCTCCTTTCCCTTTTGGCCCCAGTGGGCTGCAGAGCAGAGAGGGAAAGGCCCAAACTATGATTTTTATTTATTTTTGGTGTAACATTTGTCAGCATCTAATGACAAAGGGCTGATGGAGAAATGGACAGTGTTACCTGGACAGCATCAGTGTGGTTACAACATGCACCCTGCGGCAGATGGACAGGGCTGGCTCTTCAAACACACAGACCTCATCAGATTTTCCCAAGGCACATCCTCAGTGCAGGAATCAGCCCAGGAGCCAGGATGACAGCCACCTTCCCTCGTCATGCTGCCTTCCAGAGCTCCAGCACCTGGCAGGCCCTTTCCCCCTGCAGAAATGGTGGCTGAGCTCTGCTGCAAGTCCGCGCCAGCAAACGGGGCTGGCGGCCGCTGGCAGCCGCTTCCAGTGATTCCACCCTGGAGCTTGTGGCTGGGCTTTAGATCTGCTAAGCCTGCTTCAAACTTTGCACTGGGAGAAGTGATTTGTCTGCAAATGTTATGTGGTTAAAATAAATGCGGAGAATTTTAATCCTGGGAATTTGGAAAGTAGGAGATTTAAAATAACAAAACCCTTTCATATGGCACTTAATCCGAAATTAGCTGGGTTTTAAGTTTTACGGCAGTAGCTGATCATTCCTCAGCCACCTCCCGCTCGGCGTGGGAAGGGAGGCTCCCCAGATCCCGGGAGCAGGGGGCAGTGGGGGCTGCAGGATGGGCTCTCCAAGCCCGCCGTGCCTCGCCGTGCCAGGGCGGTGCTGGAGCAGTGACGGCACTCCTTTTTTTTGTTGACGTGGAATGGATCTCCCACAGCTACTTAACGTTTTAATTGCCCTGTGATTAAAGTTTTCATTACTAAGCAATTAGCACCTGAAATTTTAAGTGCTGAAGTGTTTAACTGCATCCTGAAGCTGCCAGAGGTGAGGGGTGGTGGATGTGGGTGGGACGGGAGAGGGTGTTGAAGTGGGGACCAGGAGTGGCAGGAGGTGGCTGCCTCGCTTGGGCCCTGCCGGGCTGGCACAGATGCCGCCGGACACCTCGATCTGCTGGCAGCGACAAGCACCTGGCATCCTGGGGAGGAGCTCCCGGAGGGGCGAGAGCTCAGGGAGCCTGGGAAGGAGACAAGCTGGAGCCGACTCTGGTCTGGCGGGAAACACACCGGCTGGGTGAGTTGGCACCCGGCGGTGTTCCCAGGCCTGGGAATGGGGCACCCTGGGGCTCTCCTTCCACTGGGGATGGCACAGCGGACCCCCAGCAGCTGCACGGCTGCCCCAGGTGCTGGTCAGGTGTTGCCCCTCTGAGTGCTGCCCTTTGGACAGGGGGCTTGAAGTTGTCACTTGTTGCTGTGATGGCCCCACTACAGCAGCACACAGCCCAGAAACAGGGGGAAACCCCCCTCCCAGCTTTCCGTATCCCTGGCACAGTTGCACTCCAGGTGAGCAGTAGGCCTCTTGCAGGGTTTTTCCTCCCATTCACTCAATTCCACCCTTCAAACGCACATCCCTGTACCTACCTTGTGGCAGTGCGCTCCTGGGACTGGCTGCCTGGTGAGGAATGTACTCCCTTCTGTTTGTTTTTAGATTCTTGCTGGGTAATTTCGTTTGATGCCCCTTAGATCTTCTGAGAAAATAGGAATAATTGTTCCCTAATCACCTTTCCTTAAGAAATTGCAGCTGAGGTTGCCGCATGCAAAGGAGGTGAGGGGTGGTGGCTGGGCACAGCAGACAGAGGTCTGAGTGCACCCGTGTGCAGGACCAGGGTCTGACACACACTGTGCGTGTGCCTGTGATACACAGACCCATGACTGGAGCACACCAGGACTGCATTTGGAAATCGGGAGTGAAAGTCAGGCTTGCTTCAGCAGGATGGGATCTCTGGGTAGGAAATTTCTTATGCAGAGGAGGCTGGGCTGAGAGCTTTGTCCTCTGAACTTCCATGGCCGTTGCTGCTTTTCAAGGTTTTTCTTTCATCTCTGCTGCTCCCTGTCTGCGTGGGAATGCCTCCCAGGGACACCATGGGCACCACAGCTTTACTATGCAGGCTGGAGGCTTCTAAGGTAGAGCACCACTAACTCAGCTCAGTGCTGCAGACACGCTCCCCTGCCTCCCCCATGGCCCCGCGGTTCAGCTCAGCTCATCCCTGCCCATGTCGTGCCGACGTGGTCCTCGTTCCTGCCCTGTTCAGCTCCAGTCATTACCCCAAGGCGCCAGTGAAGTGCTGGTGGAGGGAACCGAGGCTGGGTGTATGTGCAGGGACGTTGTGTGACCGAGAGATGTCCGTGTTTATACGAACACGTGTGTCTCCCAGCCACACCAGCACGCGGTCCCCCAGGGGCCACAGCAGCGCTGTCCTCAGCATCGAGCCAAGAAAGGGGGTTGACATTACAGAACCAGCCCCTGCCAGAAATTACCGCACAGTTACCACAGTTATTTCCTATTGTGCAGGCGTCGGAGCCCTGCCAGCGCTGCTCCCCGGGCTGCCCACCAGCTGCAACACACAGGCAGCAATCGGGGGTCCCTGGCCATTGACCCGCCCCGAAATCCTCCGCCCCCAGTCGAGACTGCGGCACTGCACCCGCTGGCACCAGGGGAGCCTGAGGCCCCAGGGAGAGGCCGGGTGGCAGCACCAGCCCAGTGGGAGCGAGCAGGGGCTCATTAATTACAGCACATGGGGAGAGACGCGNACCCCCCCGGTGCCTGCTCCAGTTTCTCATCCTATTCTGAAATAAATTCCTTTCGGGCTGAAATTTGCCAGGCATGGCTTGGCTCCAAGGGGAATTCTTGGAGAAAGTTTAAGTAAAATTGGTTCAGCCATTTTTGAGTTATTCAAGTGTGAATAAGCAATTTCCCCATGTGCTCCGTTCAGAAATTTTGTGCTTGGGTAACTCAGACCTCTGGAATTGCAGAATAAACGAGGTTTCTGCATCTCACTAAGCCGGCACGCTCTGGCTGCTGGAATTGGTACGTTGACTCCAGCAGGGAGGATTTCCCAGGAGTGACTTCATAGGGAGACAGCAAATCTTCCCGCTATTGAGTCTGGCCCTTGGTTAAGATTCTCAGCATCTCCGTCAGCCCCCAGCCCTCTCTTGCCCCACCGATGCAGCATCATAACCTGGTGCATGTTAACAGTGTCGGCTTTGTCACTCACTTCTCTGCTGCTTGGCTGTTTGAGTGACAGCATATCCAAACCAACAACTTCTTTATTGCTCAAGCTGGTGTTTTCCACCAGTGTAATCCCCTTACTTCTGCTTTGTTCCCCAGCATCTTCTTTTTACCTGGACAGTGCAATGCCCCACTTGCTGCATCTCCTGTCTCTTGCAGAGATTTATTACAGTCATGTCATACGTCCTGTCTTAAATTAGCACACTGGCTCTCTCGGGCATGGCTTTTCCCTTTGGAAACTGTGCCCAGTTGTGCTGGGTCACTGTGGCAGTCCTCAGGGCACAGCATTCTGGCAAGACTCCCCGCAGCTCCCAGAGGATGACAGGTTCCTGCAGTAGGAATTGGTCATCTCCAAATGTTCAGTAGCCCAGGCAGAGCTCAGACCCATGCCAGTCTCACTGCCAGGGGCTCGGGAAGCTGAATCCTTCCAGTATAAGGAAGGAAAATACCCATCCACAGCCCTTTTGGGTTTGTGTAGCAGAAGGCTGAGGTGATACAGACATGTTCTGGGTCTATTCGCACAGGAGAGAGGTCAACCACAGCCAGGCCTGATAACTTCCCAAATTCCTGCTCCTACTCCTGCCAGCAGCCATGTGGAGGGTGGCTGGGCCCATGGGCACCTCGCCGTACTGGCACGGGGCTGAGACTGGGTCTTGCACAGCTATGGAATTTCTGGGGCAGGTTTCTGGGGCGAGAGTGCTGTGGAAGGTGCCGCTGGCAGATGGCACAGGTGGCTGCAGTGGCGGCAGCCCAGATGGCTGTGGCAGGAGCATGAGGCTGCCTGAGGTGATGCAGCCACTCGTGCATCCCACTGCCCCTGGGCCTGTTGGAGTTCCGGGCCTCCCTGGGTCCAGGGGCATCAACATGCGCCAGCATCGTGGCCCTGGGGGATTTTGCTAAGCTTTTGCACAGCTTCCTCAGGTATCCAAGGAGAAGATGCAGCACAGAGGGCCAGGACAGGTCTCACCCTGTGTCCCACACATGGCATGGCAGGTGTGTGTCTGTCCTAAAGGATGTGGCACTGTCAGCTCCAACCACAAGGACAGTATGTGTGTGTACGCCATCCCAAGGGAGCAGTCTGTCCAACACAGGGCCCCAAAACCTTTCCATGGTTGGTACAGAAGAGGAAGAAGATTGAGACACCCACAGGCTTGGAAACTGTGGCTGCATGCACAGTAGCCAGCACCTTCTCCCACAAGGAATGTGATGGTGAAGGTAGGGGAAGGGATCCCACTTCAGAATGTTCTCTCTATAGTATCAGCCTGGCCAGGATCCCAGCATTCATCCCCGTCACTGTGGTGGGAATCATGTTGTGGTGGGGATGGAATGGGGTCAGGAGAAATGTGATACAATGGGATGGGTGAAGCAGGACGTTATGTATGGGATGGGTTGGTGAATGATGGGTTGAGATGGGATGGCACGGGATGATGTGCATGGAGGATGTGTCACGGGACTGTAGAGGATGGAATGGCAACGAGTATCACAGGTAAATCGGGCTGCCAGTGGTGTCGCACAGACAGGCGCGTCAACACCCACAGTACCAGGCTCATGCACTCACCGCACCCGCTGTGGCGGACAACAGGGCAGGTGGGGCCGGGGCTGTGGCGGGGCAGGCCGGGAGCGCGGCCCCTTTAAGAGCCCAGTTCCGCGGGCCGCCGCTGGGTGGGGCGCGCTCCCCGCC